>PVKP010037832.1:0-21354 GCA_004027715.1 Plecturocebus donacophilus
TCCTCCGACTCACTCTGCATAGTGACAGAATGACTATAGAAGTGCCAAACATTGGCCGGGCATGGTGGCTGACACCTGTAATTCCAGCACTTTGGGAGGCTGAGATGGGCAGATCACCTGAAGTCAGGTGTTCGAGACCAGCCTGACCAACATGGAGAAACCCCGTCTCTACTAAAAACACAAAATTAGCTGGGCGTGGTGATACATGCCTGCAATCCCAGCTACTTGGGAGGCTGAGGCAGGAGAATCACTTGAACCTGAGAGGTGGAGGTTGCAGTGAGCCGAGATCTCACCATTGGTGCCATTGCACTCCAGCCTAGGCAACAAGAGCAAAACTCCATCTCAAAAAAAAAAAAGTGCCAAGCATTATATCCAGGTCACATACAGATGTACATTGTTTAATATCCAAGCTTATGCAGTATCAGTAACTGTTAGAGAAACCAGAATGGAGGATCCAGAAGTTCTTATCAAATATAATCCTTAAGATACAAACAAAGCAGTCACTGAGTAGTTTCTTAGTCCATTTTCTCTCGCTTATGATAGAATTCCTAAAACAGAGTAGCATATAAAGAAATTTGTTAAAGCTATGGAGGCTGAGAAGTCCAAGGTCAAGGGGACATATGGTAAAAGCCTTCTCGGTGGTACCAATAAAGCCTGCTGAGCTGGAGTGTCACTTGAATCATATTCACCACTTTTGCTTTGTTCCTGAGGTTTTGCTCTCCTGTCATCATCTTGCCTTTCAAGAAGGTAACTAAGTTGTTACCCTCTGCTATGTCAAAGATATTGTTTGGTTCAGGATAAGCATATAAACAGAGTTTTAGATAAATCTCTATTTCTTGGCCATTGGGGCTCAAGTTATATTGTTAGCACCAACTCTGTAAAGTGCCTCAATGTGTTTTTTCAACAAAAGGCAAAATATTTGGCAAAGAATATTTTGATTCTTTACCTGTAGGTTCTGGGCAGACTTCGAGTTTCCATTCTTTTAAGATAGATTGACTTTGTTGTCTTTCATAAATTTTTTAAATTTGCTCTCTACCTTTGAAGAAGCACTTGGTTCCTTCTAATTCTTGTCTGTAGATTCCTCTAGTACTCCATCAGAGTATTTAAATTTTCTCTTCTAACCCTTCCACAGAGTGATTCTTCTCTCTGCTATTCAGTGTGACTGTGTTATTGCCAGGAAGAGACAGATAAAGGGGCATCAGCAATTTCCACAACTTAGGAGCAGTTCATTCCTTTTTCCTACAGCTGAGCAAGTAGAATTAACTATACTTATTTTTTGTGTATTTTAATACATTTGCCTGAGCAAAGTCAATGATCTAGAAGCTTTATAAAATGAATAGTGCATAACAAAATCACACCTTGATGTAAGTCCTACCTTCCTACAGGAGTCCCATAAAAACACTCTTAAGATATACTTTTCCTCCACAGATCTGATTGCCACTTTTGTTTCACTAGGCTTCAACAGGTCTCTTCAAAGCTGTCATTTTACTTCAGCTGGGATTACATTCCATCCTATTTCACTTAAATATACACGTTCCCTTTAATTTTCTCTCATATCATTGGTAGTAATCAGTGTGACAAGAGTTCACTTTCTTTTCACATGGAGATTTGATCTTAGATTATTTTATTTTATTTATTTATTTATTTGAGACAGATACTCAGAGCAGTAGCACAATCCTGGCTTACTACAACCTCTGCCTCCCTGGCTCAAGTGATTCCTGTGCATTAGCCTCCCAAGTAGCTGAGATTACAAGCATGCACTACCACACCTGGCTAATTTTTGTATTTTTAGTAGAGACAGGGTTTCACTGTGTTGGCCAGGCTAGTCTTGAACTCCTGGCCTCAAGTAATCTGCCCATCTTGGCCTCCCAAGGTGCTGGGATTACAGGCACAAGCCACTGTGTCTGGCCTATCTTAGATGATTTACCAAACAGTGCTACACCCTCTGCCTTCTGTGAGTGTCTCAGGCTCTAAGTAAAGTCTCTTGTCTTCATCTTTTCAGGCGGCTGTAACAAAATGCCACAGGCTGTGTAATTTATAAGCACCATAAATTTATTGCTTACAGTTCTGAAGACTAGGAAGTCCAAGATCAGGGTGCCAGCAGATTCAGTGTCTGGTGAGGGCCTGTTCCTCATGGATAGTGCCTTCTATGTCCTTACATGGCAGATGGGCAAAAAAGCTAATAAGCTTCCTCAAAACCCTTTTGTAAGGGCACTAATCCTGTTCATGACTGCTCTACCCTAGTGATTTAATCACCTTCCAGAGGACCCACTCTTAATGCCATCACCTTGAAGGTTGGATTTCAAAATATGAAACTTGGCGGACACAAACACTGAGACCATAGCAGTCTCCCAGAAATCATTGTATTCAGCTTCATTTTAGGATAACTCCACATTTGAATTAAGAAACTGACAGTTTGTATTCTCAACTCTATGCTTCATGAAATTAAAGATTCTTGGCTTCTCATTCTTACTGCTCAGGCAGGATTAGTCCATCCAAATGGAAACTCCCTTTTAGGGGGCATATATCACCATATTTTATTTTACTTTTTTGAGACACAGTCTCTCTGTTGCCCAGGTTGGAGTGCAGTGGTGTGATCTTGGCTCACAGCAGCCTCTGCCTCCCGGGTTCAAGCGATTATCGTGCATCAGCCTTCTGAGTAGCTGGGTTTACAGGTGCATACCATCATGCCCAGCTAATTTTTTTTTTTTTTTGAAATGGAGTCTCATTCTGTTTCCCAGGCTAGAGTGCAATGGCACTCTTGGATCACTGCAACCTCTGCCCCCAGGGTTCAAGCGATTCTTCTGCCTCAGCCTCCTGAGTAGCTGGAATTACAGGTACCCACCATCATGCCTGGTTAATTTTTGTAGAGACAGAGTTTCACCATGTTGGCCAGGCTGATCTTGAACTCCTGACCTCAGGTGATCCACCTGCCTCGGCCTCCTAAAGTGCTGGGAGAATAGGCATGAGCCACCGTGCCCGGTCTAAATTTTGTATTTTTAGTAGAGACTGAATTTCTTCATGTTGGCCAGGCTGCTCTAGAACTCCTGACCTTGGGTGATCTGCCCGTCTCAGCCTCCCAAAGTGCTGGGATTACAGGCCTGACCCACCGCACGTGGCTACCATTTTTAAATGTCTGTTGCAATGAAATTTTAAAAGGGATAGCTAAATTTTGATGTAAACTTATAAACAGATGTTGCCAAGAGCCATGTTGATTTGATAGTCCAAACCAATTTTCCATTTACACCAGTTACATACTTCAAGTCTGAAAAATGTAGTCTAGTGTGGGAAAAAGCCCTGTGATGGTGAGAAATGCAGTAAGAACTGATAATTAATGCAATCAGATGTGAACAGTATGTTTAAGGGTAGTCTGGACATGAATGTGTATGCTCTGTCTTTATCAGATAAACAAAGTCTTTTTACCTAGTGGTTGTTTCCTGAGTTAGAAGAAGCTTCCTTATCGGATATCTGCTTTGGTCACTGGGAGGAAGGTAGAAGACCCATCTTGGTGATCCTCCTTGTTTCTTAGTACTCTGAGATGGGTTTGTTTCATGAAATGAGTAAGATTATCTTTACCACCATCAACAGCATGCAAATGGAGCTGCTGCACAAAGTTCAGGGTGTTCTACTAAGCAATAGGATTCCAGAAAATTTTAAGGCATATTACCCTGTATTGGAGAAACTTGGAACAGAGACATCCTCAAATCCTAACTGCAAGGAAGCTTAGCCTATGTCTTTGGCTGATAGGGGAATGATTCAATAAGAAAGAACCCAGTGATTTTTTTCTCTACCTATCTTATATCTTACTCTCTTGCCATTTCTTCTAATACCTTTTCATACTATCTTAATCTTCGCTAACCAACTTACCCTGATCTTAATGATCAAGGAAATTCCTACATTTTGGTTTTTTAGGAACTATTTTATTGAGATATAATTCACAAACCATACAGTCCCCCCTTTAAAGTATATGATGCAGGGGCGTGGGGAGATGGAGAGAAATGCCAGATACAGGTGATGGGGAGGAAGGCAGCAAATCACACTGCCATGTGTGTACCTGTGCAACAGTCTTACATGTTCTTCACATGTACCCCAAAACCTAAAATGTAATTTTTTTAAAAAGTATATGATGCAATGGTTTTTAGTAAATTCACATAATCATACATTTTCATCACCCCAAAAAGAAAACCCATACCCACTGGCAGTCAAAAGCCCGTTTCCCAGCCAACCCCCACATACCCCCCAGCACTAGGCAGTCATTATTCAGCTTTCTGTGTCCATGGGTGTGTTAAATACTGTGTTTTAATTGGGTATAGGATGCCCTTAGTCAGAAAGGTTGAGCTCACATGAACTGTTGGCTTGGATTTCTGTGTGAATTAAACCACCTTACTTCTGCCACAGCGGATACTGGACTTTTTAACTTCTTTCCTCATTGTGCTTCGTGACTTGTTACTTCTGTATGATAAAAGCATGAGAGGCCCTAGAATAAATGGGTCTGCCGAAAACTGCATGGTTAAATTACCCATTTGTGTTTTACAAACGTAATGGAAGAGAATAACCTTTATCTTTGAGGGTTGCATACAAAAAGCCATTTCCTCATCCTCCCTAACCTCAAAAAATATACATTTTTACAGCAGCTTCTCTAAATTGACTTATACTTGAACAAATTAAAAACTCCAAGAAGAGTAGAACTTAGCTGGCAGGCCTGGTTTTGAACAAGTATTTGATTTTGCTAATCTTGGTAGTGTATAAGGTTAGTTTTGTAAATTTCCTGTAGAAAAATTCTTGGTTCTTGGACACACTCAGCTACTGGAACAGAGTTGGTTTACATTTCTATGAATTACCAGCTGATAAAATTTTCCTCCTTTGAATGGAAGAAAACTTCAAGCCAGTCAGTAACTTTTGTGGCAGGTAACTCTTACTTGAATTTATTTGAATTTCTAGAGGCAAATTAATTTATTTCTCTGCCTTTCACAATAAATAGGTGTCAGTCACCTTTTATTTTCTCTATCTAGTGAGCTTCCAGTATAGAAGGAAGAAAGTTAGTGCTTCCTTTTGATATTTTGAGAGTTTTATTTTTGATCCTCTCCTTGGCTGTCTTTCCTTCTTGTAAAGCCAGTGGTGAAGTAATGGCGTTGGTAAGTATGCTTAGAGTTCTAAATTTTTTTAATGGATGTTTATTACTAAGTAATTTATCTTCTTTTCTTCTACTTTATAGCTCCATATTAAATAGTGTGGGACCTTTTAATAAACAAAACAAAAAGAAAAGCCTATTTGGAAACATATAAAAATAGCACGCGATAGTTCATTTTTAAGGTTCTAGTTAGATCACAATTTGGAAAGATCTTATTAATTAAAAAAAAAAAGTTTTGAACCAAAGATCTGTTGAAGGTGGGAAGTGACCCTCATTCATCTCCTTCTTCCTTTGAAATTTTATACAGTATTTTTGGTGTGTGTTTGTGCGTGTCTGTATTTTCTGATGAGAAAATCCATAACTTTCATAAGTATCAAAGCCACTACCTTTAAATATCTTTTTGATTACTTTTAATGTAGTTGTTGTTTTAAAATCTGCTTTTTGCCATTTAAAAACATCTTTCAAATATTAGTTAACTCTTAAATGTTTCTTTGCAGAATAAGATCCTTTTGGCAGTACATTTTTTTGTTTGTTTAATACCTACCTGAAATTTTGGTCCAAGCTCTAGGGGCCTTCTTCCATAAGAATTTGGTTTAAAAGCAAAAGATTTTTGATGTAAATGAATTTTTTTGTGGGGGGGTGGTTAGTGATAGGGTCTCACTGTGTTGCTCAAGCTGGTCTCGAACTCTTGGGCTGATCCTCCTGCATGGGTCTTCCAAAAGTGTAGGGATCACAGCTGTGAGCCAATGTGCTCAGCACTGATTTGTGGAGTTTTTGTTTTGTTCTGGAGACAGAGTCTTACTCTGTTGCCCAGGCTGGAGTATAGTGGCATGACCTCAGCTCACTGCATCCTGCGCCACCTGAATTCAGGCAGTTCACCTGTCTCAGCCTCCCAAGTAGCTGGGATTACAGGTGCCTGCTACTGTACCTGGCTAATTTTTATATTTTTGATAGAGATGGGATTTCACCATGTTGCCCAGGCTGGTCTCGAACTCCTGACTTCAGGTGATCCACCTGCCTTGGCCTCCCAAAGTGCTGGGATTACAGGCGTGAGCCCCCGCGCCCAGCCTTGATGTGTTTTTGCATGTGAGATAATGTATGTTCTAGTGCAGTGTGGTGTGTCATAAAGAGCATGATTTGTTCTTACTGATGCAATGATTACACTAGTTCTTTTACATGCAGTAGAATGCTGGTGATGTGGTAATACTAGTCGCCAGTCTTTTTAATCTCTGTAACAGAGGAAGCAGAAGTAGAGCAAATCCTGGCCTTGTAGGTCTAGAGACCGATCTATAGTGTCTTACAGGAAAGCACGTAAGCAGAACACAGGTTTATAAATTGCTATGGTCACTAAGGTTTCAATCAAGATGGTAAGTACCTATGATTTGGGTGTATGTGCTACCTTTTTAAGAAGCATTGATGAGTTCGTTCCCTCACTTCTATAAAGAAATACCGGGGACTGGGCAATTTATAAAGAAAAGGGGTTTAATTGGCGCACAGTTCCACATGCCATTTGGGAAACGTGGTAGCTTCTGCTTCTGGGGAGGCCTTAGGAAACTTAGAATCATGGCAGAAGGCAAAGGGGAAGCAGGCACATCTTATGTGGCCAGAGCAGGAGGAAGAATGAGAGGAGAGAGGTGCTACACACTTTTAAACAACCAGATTTCATGGTAACTCACTCAATATCACGAGAGCAGCACCCAGGGGATGGTGCTGGCCCAGTCATGAGAAGTCTGCCACCGTGATCCAGTCACCTCCCACTAGGCCCCACCTCCAACACTGGGGATTACAGTTCAACATGAGATTTGGTGGGGGCACAAATCTAAACCATATCAAGCGTTAATATTACAATTAACCTGTATGAAAAGGAACTGAATTCTGCTGTGAAAATTTTTTAAGAATTAGGCCTAGGAAATGCATGGTGGCTCACACCTGTAATCCCAGCACTTTTAGGGGCCGAGGCGGGCAGATCGCTTAAGATCGGGCATTTGAGACCAGCCCAGCCAACATGGCAAAACCTGTCTCTACAAAAGTAAAAAAATTAGCCGGGCATGGTGGTAAGCACCTTAACTCCCAGCTTCTGAGGAGGCTGAGGCAGGAGAATTGCTTGAACCTGGGAGGTGGAGGTTGCGGTGAGCCAAGATCACATACTGCACTCCAGCCTGGGTGACAGAGTGAGACTCCATCTCAAAAAAAAAAAAAAGAGGTCTTAAGATAATAATGAGTGAAATAAAAGAAGTAATATTTTTAAGAAATGAAATCCCTAAAGCTTAAAAACTATTTAATGTATAAAGTTACCAATTTTTATGTGTTAGGGATTTCGTTTTTTAAAATATGACTTAAGGCTGGGTGTGGTGGCTTACAATCCCAGCACTTTGGGAGGCCAAGGCAGGAGTTCCAGACCAGCCCAGCCAACATGGTAAAGCCTTGTCTCTACTAAAAATACAATAATTAGCCGAGTATGGTGGTGTGCACTTGTAATCCCAGCTCCTCGGGAGGCAGAGGCAGGAGAATAGTTTGAATCCTGGAAGCAGAGGATGCGGTGAGCTGAGATTGTGCCACTGCATGCCAGCCTGGGCAACAGAGTGAGACTCCTCTGAAAAAAGAAAAAAGAAAAAAATATATATATACATGTGAGACTACATAGACACACGTTGGTGTATATAACAAAAACAAAGCGTTAAGAAATTATCTCATGATTTAGCCACAAAATTAAAAGATTTATTTTAACAAACGTTTATTGAATGCTTACCCATTCGACTGGATGATGTGTAGGAATGATAAGAGGTCTGAGGCATAGTAGTAAACCCATGGAGCTAATAGTTTCAGAGTCGAGAAGATACCTAATAAAGACTTTGTTTCCTTTCGTAAGTCTCTCTCAGTTTATTTAGGATACCTGTTTTGACAGCCATACAGACCTTTAGAAATTGGGTTTCACCAGGCACCACAAGGAAATAGATGGAAAAATATTTAAAAATAAATTGTAATCCAAGCATGGTGGCTCGTCATGCCTGTAATCTCAGCATGTGATTTGGGAGGCCAAGGCAGGAGGATCACTTGAGGCCAGGAGTTCAGAACCAATCTGGACAACATAGCAAGATCCTGTCTCTAATTTAAAAAATTCTTTTAATAAAATAAAATTTAAAATAAATAAATAAATCGTTTCACTACAATTTATTTATTTATTTTAAATTTTATTTTATTAAAGAATTACAGTAGGTTATGTTTCTGTTAGAAAATAACCTATTCTGGAAAGCTAAGCTTTCCCAATGGTACATGAGTTCTCTCTCTAATTATATCTTCTGTATTCCTCTCTCACTTGAATAATTTCCTTTTGAAAAGTTTCCAAAGTTATATGCTTTCAGACTTTTTAAAATATATTGAATATGATTTAATCTTCCCTTAGTTAGGTTCATTATTTTCAATAATATTATTGTATTGTGCTATAATAACAATGTTCCTAGCAACTCTACAGTTTACAGAGCAGTTTGCCTGATCATTTTTGTATTTTAAACATCTTTTTTTTCTTTTCTTTCTTTTTTTTTTTTTTAAGACAGAGTCTCTCTCTGTCACACAGGCTGGAGTGTGGTGGCATGATCTCAGCTCACTGCAGCTTCTACCTCTCAGGTTCAAGCAATTCTTGTGCCTCAGCTTCCCAAGCAGCTGGGATGGGACTAGAGGTGGGCACCACCATGCTCGGCTAATTTTTTTTTTTTTTAATCTGTATTTTTAGTGGAGTCAGGCTTTGACCATGTTGGCCAGGCTGGTCTCGAACTCCTGACCTCAAGTGATCCGCCCACCTCTGCCTCCCAAAGTATTGGGATTACAGGCATGAGCCACTATGCCCACCCCTTAAACATCATTTAAAAAATCACTTCCCTTGGTAGAGGAATTTGGCTTTGAGTTACTAGGCCTTTCAGAAGCAATCCCCATGACTTTGTCATCTGGACTAAACTATAGAGTGGGGAAGGGGCAGGGAGACAGCCAAAGTTAATTAGAACCGAGTATAAATTTGCCATGGATTTAAGCCTTCTGTATAAGATAAGTTCATCCATAGTATTTTTGGTAGTTTATTTACTTATTTGATTATTTCTGTCTTTATTAATTTTCTAATTATTGTGATTAGACAACTAAGTTCTGGGAAAGATATGTCATTATTGCATAATGATGTCTTATAATTCTTGACATTATAAATAACTACTGTGTTGTACTTTTGTATTTATGAAATATGATAAATAAATGATAAGCAGAAACGAATTTAAGAAGTCTCACTTCATACTTCTTTGGTCTCTTTCTCTGCCTTTATTATTGGTCAGGTTTCAAACTAGTTTTTGTAGACAGTCTTTCATTTTTCAAAGATATATTTAATCCCCGGTCTTTTTAAAGTTTCATTTTGCCTTAAGGGGAGTGGTCTTGAGAAAACTTAGTATAATTGTGAGTATCTGTGTTAAATGAGGGGAAGCATTGTAAGAATGTTAGGAGCCAAAGTTCTCACCACAATCCTATTAGGTGTCCTGAGCTATTTTTTTCTTGTTGACTCAGAACAATAAATACTAAAGAAAGTGCCAAACAACCTCAGTTCTTCTGGCTCACACTTATATATAGCAGAGATATGAAATAGCCCCAATCTCAGATCTTCAGTGGGTAGTTTTGAGAAAGTGTTTTTTATAGAGATATTGTTGAAGTCCATGGAAGTCGGGTAGAACACTAAAGGACCTGGTTGACCCAATACATGGCAACCCTCTCCTCTCAAGTGCACCTCACACACAGCCAGTCTACAGATGAGAGACTACCATTTCTGGGGATTCTTTTTCATTTTTTTTTTTAATTTTTGTTTTTTTTTGAGACTGCGTCTTGCTCTATCGCCAGGCTGGAGTGCAATGGTGCAGTCTCAGCTCACTGCAACAGCTGTCTCCCAGGTTCAAGCAATTCTTCTGCCTCAGCCTCCCTAGTAGCTGGGACCACAGGTGTGCACCACCACACCCAGCTATTTTTTGTATTTTTAGTAGAAACGGGGTTTCACCATGTTGCCCAGGTTGGTCTCAATTTCTTGACCTCATGATCTACCCGCCTCGACCTCCTGGGAGGTCCTGGGATTATAGGCGTGAGCCACCATGCTTGGCCTGTTCTTTTCCTTTAACTTGTTTTAACTGCATAGTAGTTAGTTTCTCATTTCTTCTTTAATAGGATCATCTCAACATATTTTTAAAATGTGCTGTGTATATATAAGATTTGCCTTCTCTGGGTCATTAAATGGCAACACAGACATAGAAATAGGAATGTACCAGTTCCTTTTTTATGAAATTTATCCATTCATTCGAAATAAGTATTATAATTAATTTAAAATAATTTTGAACATTGGATATCCTAGGCTTTCAGAAAACTAAAATGACATAAGCATTGCACTTGTAAAGCTTAAAGCCCAGCAGGAAGAGCAACATGATAGGAACAAAGGTAGACTATAAGAAGTGCTGTTACAGAGTCACAGGCCAAGGGGAGCTCACGTCTTTGAGCTTCAATTTCTTTATCTGTTGCGGGGGAGTGTATCTCATGAAGCTGTTTTGAAGCTTATCTAAGATAGTGCATGTGAAAGCACTGTAAAATTATAAAGCTATGGACATGTCAGATGTCTTGTTTGGTTTAAAATAGAAGCTGGGAAACTCTTTGTTCTGAAACCATGTAGATAATCCAGGGATGAGACTCTAGTTAAAGTGAGGAAAACAATGTACCTGCATGTCAAATGCAGTTCCGGGGAGAATGTTTAAGATTGTATTATTAGGAGACTCTCTTTCCAGAAATCATTTGTTGGCATTTATACTAAGTGGTGATGACACTGAGAACAGCACAGCTTCATCTGACATCTCACATTACTATCAGCCTTTCTTAGCACCTATGGTATGTTTTTACTGTATCTCGTAAATAAGATAATATGTTGAGTGTCCTGGCATATAGGGATATATATAAGATCCGTACTGTGTAGTTGGTTTCTAGAGGGTCTGCATAGCAACCTCCCAGTGTTTCTATTTATTGCTATTCCCTTTCTGCTCCGTTTTTTTTCCCCTTAGTTCTTTACAGATAGGGAGTTGATATGTCCCAGTTTGCCTGCCCTGGTTTATGTCTCTTGTCCCTATGTCCCATTTGCTTAACATTTTAACACCTGCAAAAGCATCTCATTTTGGACCTCACCTTATGTGGTCACCCTGGCTGAAAGCATAGAAGAAAATTAAATGAGGAGCCAGCAAATTGCTGAAATTGTAAAGATCTGTGATAACTGACCTCAGTCACTGAGGTGAGCTGATTTACAGAGTGTGGATTTGGTCCAGTAATATCCTGGAATGCAACTTACAGATTTGAGTAAGTAGTGTCCCATTATAGCTACACACAACAGCAGGTTTCCTAATGAGCTGTTAAAGCGAAAGCACGTGTTTGTTCACTCTGACACAGAACAGTAGTTTTGACACTTCAGTAGTTTTCACCATAGCATGGCTTGTTGGAGCTTGAAGACTGACATTCCTTCTTAAAGGCCCATCAAGGTTTTCATTCACTGTGAGCTATGTGTTAAGCTGGTATTGATCTTGTTTTTGACCATCATTTACCACAGCAGCCAACCAGGGAGGTGTAAAATGCTTCCGTTTCCCCCTCCCTACCTGTGCACCTCCTTTGGTGTGACCCGTGGGGTGATGGTTAGGGTGCAGCTTAGAGGGATGGCCCTACATTGTAGCATCTCTGCCTCACCCCCCACTTCCCTTTTAGAATGAGAAAACAGGATTGAAAAGTCTAAAGCCTAAAGAGAGAAAATTCTGCAGTCCTGTGTTTTTCTGAGCAGAGGGGAAGGTGCCACTTTGTGTGACTGCTTGCAATCCCGAATATAATAGAATAAAACTATCCCTACTGCCAGCATTAATATGAAATTTGTATAAAGGTGGAAGGAATACTTTACTGTTTTATTAATATGCAATCCCAATATTTTCATTGCAGAGCAACTTGGAAAAAGTTCATTGCAAATTATGCTGAGTTAAAATCAAATACATATATTTGCCTTTCTCTGTTGACAGCTGCATTGGAGTTTGGGATTGGCTTCATCCCAATAAATGTATATCATTTAATTCTTGCAAAGTGAAAGTAAAAGATCAAAAAATAAAAATCTGTGGAATGGAATATTTTTAGTGTGATCCCTGTTTTACTCTCCAGCAAGGGAAACGTGGCCTAAAGATCTCCGTTAAAACAATGCTTCTCACACTTTAATGTGGGACTCTTGTTATGTAGTCTGCCTCCTGGGTCTGAGATGGGGGCCTAAGATTCTGCATTTCTAATTAACTACAGAGCATTCTGGTGGTGCTGGACCACAGGGCACAACTTGAGTAGCAGGTTGTCAGGAAGTGTGTGTTTCAGCAAACTCCAACTCTGCATATCACTGTTGTAAAATACGCAGGTTAGAGTGGCACACACCTCAGCACAGACCCCTAGCTGTCTGGAGGAGCTGTTTTAGCTAGTGGTTAGGGTGAGAGGGACCACTCAGACTTCTAAACCCTAAGTATTGGCCCCAGTCTCTTTACCAATCTTAAGATATCCCTAACAGAGGCCCAATGTTCCTGCTAATGAAATGAATAAAGAAATGTTACAGTCCTTGGGTTTGGAATTCCAGTAACTGGCTTATTTTATATCTATTAAAAGCTCTGAGGAAAGCAGTGGAGGGAAGGGGCAGAAGACTAATAAGAAATGAGAAGAAATGCAGAAAAAAGAGTTCCATTTCCTCCTGCTTCTATCAAAGGAAAAAGACTGTTATGTGCCTTCTCTTTCTACCTCTACATAAAGCAACAGGGCCACCACTAACTAGTTTGTGTGACTATATTCTTCTGGCTATTTAACCTCTGTTACTTCACAAAAAGTCCTCATCTGTGAAAGGATTTGGACTCGGACAGTTTTCAGAGCCCCTTCAATTGTTAAAGCATAGCAATTAAGAATTTTATGGTCATACAACACTAAAAATAATACATATGTCTTTACGAATGGGGTTTTGTTTCTGTAAGAGCACCTCCAAAATAAGTGTGTGTGTTAATATGTGTACATTTTATATTTTTCCTTATATTCTTTGTTCTCTTCCTTTTGAAAAAATCTATTTTGTTTCATGGCTTCAAAATCCCTGAAAATTTTTCTGTCTTTTTATATAACCTATAGTTGGCTGTATTAATTTCTGCTTCCATCATACTAATTTGGGAAACCTAGCCTCACAGTGGCAGGAATAGCTAGAAGCTTCTTCTGTGACTTACTGGTATTTTCCCTAAGCATCTGCATGTGTTGGATGTGTGTGTAAGTACCACACATTAGATCCGTCCTCTGTTTAGAGGATGAAGGAATGCTTGTTCCACAGGTTATCTTGGGTCCAACTCTGTTCTCTACTCAGTCTGTTCTCGCAACGCAGTGACCTCTTCAGTCTTAGGACAGAAGTCTGGAGTTTATTCACATCTTTATTTTGACTAATTGTTTTATACATCAGGCTGCATATAATGTAGTGGATAATGAAATGCTCTAAGTTAGGTATGTTCAATTCTTAGACTTGTGGATGAAAGAATTTCAAAAATTATCTGCAAATTTACCTTCATAGATAATGTTCGTATGATATACAGAGGTTGAGTTTTATAAAATATAAATTGCTCTGAACCAGAAATGAAAAATAAATGTAGGGCTGGGTGCAGTGGCTCACACTGATAATCCCCAGCACTTTAGGAGGCCGAGATGGGTGGATCACCAAGGTCAGGAATTCGAGACCAGCCTGGCCAACATGGTGAAACCCCGTCTCTACTAAAAATACAAAAATTAGCCAGGTGTGGTGGCAGCTGCCTGTAATCCCAGCTACTTGAGAGGCTGAGGCAGGAGAATTGCTGAGGTTACAGTGAGCCGAGATCACCCATTGCACTCTAGCCTGGGGAACAAGAGCGAGACTTCATCTCAAAAAAAAGAAAGAAAAAAGAAAAATGTAGAATCCCATGTTAAAAACCTAAAGTTGCTATATGAAAATTAACAGTATGCAGAGATTTTTGATGCATTGTTTTGAGGATGTGTTTACTATGTTCAAAGCAATAAATTTAGGAATGGAATCTAGTTTCATTGGCCCTCCTATAACATTTTGGCGAGAATGTAAATTAATACCTACTTTCTGCAGGACAGACTGACATTATCCATTGTAATGTGTAGGCTCTGTTTTCTTCATCTCACAAATTCACTTCTTGTAATATACCCATTTATAATTAATTATTGCAAATATTTGTTTGGAATTATTGGACAGGTACTGAAAGCTATATGTGAAAGTATGCTCATCAAAGTGTTTGCAGTGTGGGCCAGGGATTGTGGCTCATGTCTGTAATCCCAGCACTTTGGGAGGCTAAGGCAGGTGGATCACCTGAGGTCAGGAGTTTGAGACCAGCCTGGCCAACATGGTGAAACCCCGTCTCTACTAAAACTACAAACATTAGCCAGGCATGATGGTACATGCCTGTAATCCCAGCTCCTCAGGAGGCTGAGACGGGATAATTACTTACCTGGGAGGCAGAGTTTGCAGTGAGCTGAGATTGTACCATTGAACTCCAGCCTCTGCGACAAGAGCAAAACTGTCTCAAAGATAAAGTGTTTGCAGTGTGAAGAAACAATCTTTTCAACAATAAAAGAAGATCAAATGGCACAAATATGAAAGGGAGTACTATGCAGCCATTAAAAAGAGATGTGGTTATTAGGAAGATGACTATAATATGAAGTCAAAAGTTATAAAGGAACATTTGGGGAAAATGTATAGGTACATAAAGGCTTATATAAGCACAGGGAAGAATTAGGAAGCAATACAGCAAAACATTGATAGTCGTGGAATTACAGCCGACTTTTTACTTTCTCTCGCATGCATTTCTTTATTGTTGAATATTTAGTACTAGTACATGGAGAGAGAATAGAAAACAATTTGGAAGGGCTGGAAAAAATGTAGCCACTCTGGGAGCTAAGTTAGAGGACAAAATAGAGCCCAGGTGTTTTAGCATCTCTTCTGGCGTTGGCGGTGGGAATTCTCTGACTAGTCATCGTTGTGCCAGAGAAGCTTCCTGCGCACAGCTCGGTCCTGTGAGGCAAGACCTGTGTCCTGCTGACTCATACACAGCATCCCATATGGTCTTAACTTTATTTAGCAACATCAGCTCAAGGGAGCCTTGTGTTCCCTGTGGGCCCAGGATTTAGAAGAGCATAATCATAGAATGTCTGTCAGGCCTGGGAGTGTCATTAGGGCTGTCCTAGTCTGGACATGAAGAATCTGAGGCCCAGATCATTTAAGTAACGTTCCCAGAATCCCAGAGGTGGTTCCAGGCCAAGTGGAAATGAAAATGGAAATGCAGTTCCCAGGCTCTTGGTCTATCTAGTGCTGCTACTTTGCTTGTCTCCAAGCTCTGCTATGGTGGATGCATCTCCAGTTCTCACAAGCAGTTTTTAAGGCCAAAGCAAAAGGTTTCCAGGTAAGAGAATCTTGTTCGTTTTTTTTTTTTTTTTAATATCATAGAAGATTAAAGTAATAGGAATTTTGTCTAGATTTGTGTTCAGTAAAATGCATGGAAATTCAGTTTGTTGACTTTCCTTGGGTCTGGCCTCTTTTGGGTATCTAATAAAGGCTGCGAAACCTCTCCCTTGAACAATGCACATTTGCTGAAAACCACAAAACTTTGCATTTGATTTTGGTGGTTTCAAGAGCCCTGTAAAGCCTGTCCTGTGTTATAAATGCCCTTTGTCTTGTGCTCACCTGTTTTTAAGCAGTTCTCTTGCATTTGGAGGTAATGGAACTGTGATCTGGTTTTCATACCTTTGTGGCAAATATGTTTTCTTTCAAATAAAAAGAAGGAAAAGATAGCAACTAGGAAGAGAAACAAGTCTCATCACATTGGATCCTTAGTGTTTTCTTTGTGTTTATAGTTGCTGTTAGATTGTCATTCCAATAAAAGTAAAATTGTGTTAATACTTTTTAAAGCTCTCATCACACTAGTAGAACTGCTTTCATTTTTTGCAGTGTGCTCCACTCTGTTCCTGTCAACATGGATATTTCATGGTTACAGCCAAAGACTGTTCATTATGCCCTTTCATGCTTCCACATGAAAGACACAAACTGAGGCTCAAATTGAGTGGCTTCTTACCAAAAATTAGGTGTTTGAATAAGAGCAGATAGTTTCTACTTAAAAGATGTAAGTTTTGAAAATGGCCTCATGCAGTGATTAACACACTGATGACTGGACTTAAGAGTTTCTGATTGAGCATCTCAGCATGGGGCCCAAGAACATTCATTTCTAATCAGTTTCCAGGTGATGCTAACACCACTGGTCCATGGTCACACTTTGAGAAACAGTGTCTTACAGAGTAAGAGTCTTTTTTTTTTTTTTTTGAGACAGAGTCTCACTCTGTCACCCAGGCTGGAACGCAGTGGCATGGTCTTGGCTCTCTGCTACCGCCGCCTTCTGGGTTCAAGAGATTCTCCCGCCTCAGTCTCCCGAGTAGCTGGGACTACAGGTGAGTGACGCCAAACCCAGTTAATTTTTGTATTTTTAGTAGAGACAGAGTTTCACTATGTTGGCCAAGCTGGTCTTGAACTCCTGACTTTGTGATCTGCCAACCTCGGCCTCCCAAAGTGCTGGGATTACAGGCAAGAGCCACCGCAAGAATAAGAGTCTTAGAAGACAGTGTATTTTCCAGATTTTGCTAAGGATAAGACTTACTTGAAAATGTTTGTTAAAAATGTATATTTTAACCGCATGTCAGACTCACTGAGTCAAAATCTCTGCGAGAGTCTTGGGATACTATATTATTATATTTGGAGGAACTACTGTACTATTGCTATCAGATAGGCCCCCTAGAGCGTCACTTGTTTGCAGACCAGTCACAGGACAATAGAATTTTTTTTTCAAACACTAACTTGAACCAGAAGGAACAATACATTTACCATTCCAATAGTTTTCTCATCCATTGTCTGCTTTGACCCTTATGACTCCATCAGCCCCTAGCAGCATCCACATTTTTAAGTGAATTTTAAGTAACCCTTCTAAGACATAAATATTTGTATTTCCAGTACCAAATATATTGTGCAAAAGAGATACCAGAATACCTGCTTTCTAAGAATGACCTGAAGTTTTGCTGAGTTTCTTTTTAATAAGCATAGTCACAATGTGTATGTGCCTGTGAGAGAGAGAGAAAAAGGAGAGAAGGAAAAAGTTCTGACAAGGGACACTTCTGACAAGTTCCTTAGTGATGGTGATGCTACTCATCTGGGACCACATTTTGAGAACCCCTGGAATAGACCAGTAACTCTCAAATGTAGCAGTTGCAGTCTGCTGGAGGAGCTTTTAAAAGTACTTCTGCTCAGGTTCCACACCCAGAGAATAGTTTAATTGGTCTTTGGTGGGGCCTAGACAGTAATTCTAATAATCATCCAGCTGGCCGCAGTGGCTCATGCCTATAACCCCAGCATTCTGGGAGGCTGAGGCGGGTGGATCACCTGAGGTCAGGAGTTTGAGACCAGCCTGGCCAACATGGAGAAACCCGTCTCTACTAAAAATACAAAAAGTTAGCCGTGCCTGGTGGTGCATGCTTGCTAGTCAGGAGGCTGAGGCAGGAGAATTGCTTGAACCTGGCAGGCAGAGGTTGCAGTGAGTGAGCCGAGATCACATCATTGCATTCCAGCCTGGGCAACAATATTGAAACTCCGTCTCAAAAAAAAAAAAAAAAAAAAAACATTATCCAAGGTTGTGAACCATCACTGTAGGTCACTTCAGATAAAAGGTAATGGGTTAGGAAGCTTAGGATGTGATGGGGAAAAAATAAAGGCTAAGCCAGTGCTCCTCCCACTTCAGTGTGCATACAGATCACCTGGGGATCTTGCTGAACTGCAGATGGATTCTGCAGGTCTAGGGTAGGGCCCAAGATGCCCCTGTTTTTAAACAAGTCAGGCAGATGCTGCTGCGATTGACCGGGAGTCCACACTTTGAGTAGTGAGGTGGTTAGGAAGTTACAAACCTATGTAAGTCCTTATCGACACATAGTTTTTATATATTTTTAAGTAGTATAGAACAAATAAAAGCAATGTCACTGAGATTTCAGATTCCTTAAATTAGAAACAGTAAATATTTTGCCATTAATGACTATTTCCCTTCCCTTGATGGCTAAAACATTTTGTTTTTGCTTCTCCCTACCTGCTTACTCAGAGTTTCAAACAAATGTTTGTAAATTAATTTTGCTTTAGTATGACACACGTATTAACAGGCTTTTCCCCTTTATAACTGGGCCCCAGGGTTCACTGTCTGGATTTGAGAATCTTGCCTTCTGGCTTCCTTCTTGCCTCAGACCCTGCCCATTAGGTGTTATTGCCCCAGGAGGCTAAAAGTTTAGTAATGCCCCAGGGCCTTGTTGCAGGCTAGTCACTTTTGGCACTTTCACGCTGTCAGACTGCATGCTCTGGGAGCCAGTCTTGTGACATGGCTTCATCCTGTGTCTCTGGCTTGAGCCCAACCTTTCCGGCCTGGGTTAGGGGTGAAGCCTTTTCTCTGGCAGGTCCCACAGTCTGGTGTTTTTCCTAGTGTGGTGGTGTTGAGACCTTGCCATCAGAGCCTGTTCAGAAGGAGAGAGGGAAAGACAAGACCTTTGCATGAGGAGGAAGGTTTAAGTCCCTTCTGTGGAATGTTTCCCTGGCCTGTTGCATTTTCCCAGCTGAACATGGCAGAAGTGGTTGATGATATTTGAATTAGTCAGAGGCTGCAGAAGCGTCTTTGGGAAATGGGTGGGGCTGAGCCAGTGGTCCTCCCTTCTGCCTCCACCTCATGATGATGAGGGGTCAAGGCTATGTCTCCTGGGTGTAGCCTGTCATTGGTCAGTCTGTGACTATACTGCTGTTCTCCAAGGCATTCCTCAACAGAATGGGAACAGGCTTTTTCAGTAATTTCCTACTTTTAAAGGATATCTTCGTGGCAGGTGCCCCTGCTCCCTCCCTGCGCCTGAATAATTGCCTGTCTAGCATGGGTAGGTGAACATCAGCAGAAGTCTTGAAGAATCATGAAAGGGATGTGCTTGTTCCATCAGGGGAGTCTGTGATGATAAAAAAGCAGAGAATGTTCTGAGTCTCCTCTTTTAAAAAAGGAAAAGCTTAAGTGAGGTTTATTTCCACTAAAGGAAAGCAACATAAGGCAGCTTGACCTTGAGTGTGACTGGAGCCATGTAAATGCTACTTCTGCTTTTTTCTTTTTTAAAATTGTGGTAAAAAGCACATAACATAGATTTACATTCTTAATTTTTAAGTGTACGTTTTATTATTGTTAACTGTATGCACATTGCCATATGACAGATCTCTAGAACTTTTCCATTTCACATGACTGAAATTCTATACTCATCAAACAACTCTGTGTTTCCCCGGCCCCCCAGCCTCTGGCACCAACCTTTCTACTTTCTGTTTCTATAAGTTTAATTGCATGTATATGGTGTGGAAATTTGGCTTTTTGTGATTGGCTTATTTCACTTAGCATAGTGTCCTCAAGTTTCTATTCTATCCATGTTGTAGCATGTGACAGAATTTCCTTTTTTTAGGCTAAAATGTATATACATATATTATATGTATATACTACATTTTCCTTAGGCATTCATCTGTTAATGGACATTTAGGTTGCTTCTGCCTCTTGGTCATTGTGAATATTTCTGCATAAGCATGAGGGTACAAGTATCTCTTCGAGTTCCTGTTTTCAGTTCTTTTGGACATATACCCAGAAGTAGAATTGTTGGATCATATGGTAGTTCTATTTCTTATTTTCTTGAGGAAACTGTATACTGTTTTGTATAGCAGCTGCACCATTTTACCATTTCACCAACAACCCTGACCAATGTAGGGTTCCAGTTTCTCCACATGCTACCAGTGCTTATTTTGTTTTTGTTTTTGTTTTTTTAGTAGTGGCCATCCTAATGAGTATGAGGTGATATTGTGGTTTTGATTTGGTTCTGTCTTTTTAAACTCCAAATTCAGTCTCTGGTTACAGTTTTTCCCATACCCATTTTCAGTTGAGGTGCATATGCTGTGTAGGTAACATAAATTTAACATTACAAGAGCTTTTAGCAGGCAGCAAATTGGAAAGCCCCTTCTAAGTGGTCAGATATTTGACCTTTTTAAAGCTTATCTTAAGTAAGTTAGGAACTTGTATGTTCTTGAGAAAACACAAGAAAATCTGGGAGATTTCCGTTTGGCATGGCTGAGCCTTTCTGTATTCTTTGTGGTGGTGGTGTAGGGGTGTTACAGGCTCTCCCTAAGTTGCCCAGGCTGGAATGTAGTGGCTATTTGCAGATGCAATCATAGCTCACTATAGCCACGAACTCCTGTCTCAGCCTCAGAAGTAGCTGGGACTACAGGAATGTACCGCCATCACTAGCTCCTTTCTGTTTTAAACAGTGGAAAAAAATATATGTACTTTTTAATTCAAAGGGCTGGTTATATCTTCAAAGTGAAATTCTCTGTGAAATCTGAATGAACTACTCCTGGAATATCCAGGGTCCATTCCCCAGGATGATAAACTAAGGAAGCCCAGAGCTGTCTTTTTTTAAAGATAGTAGAAGCCTCTGCATAAACAAAACACTTAAAAATAAAAAATGATGACGGAGAGAGATCCAAGATGGCCAGTCACTAGCAGCTCAGGATTGCAGCTCCCAGTAAAAGCGGAGAGAGCCAGTGGACGCCACACTTACCGATAAATTTTTGCTGCCCACGGACCAGGACATTCCCAGCGGAGGAGCCCCACGGGTCGCCAGCGTGACCCTTTCGGCTGGCGTGGCTTTTTTGCCGGCGCCTCGGCTCGGCGGCTCTTGGTGCGGAGTAAACGGGACTGAGTCTCCTTTTGGATGATGTTTGGAGCTCTGTCAAGCCAGAGCAGTCCATCCAGCTGATTGAAAAAGGGACTGAGAAGCCAGACCGGAGACCCCCAGGCAGAAAAGCACCACGAATTTCCACGCTGCTGTTTTAGCTAGCGTTGTGGGTCGCCACAGTGAAAATTATATAGATTCCGGAGCTGGGAATTAACAAGCTGGACGTTCACTCAGAGACCTAATTTGACAGTTGGTAATTACAAAGACGACAGATGGATAAAACCATAAAGATGCCAAGAAGCCACTGTAAAAAAACTGAGAACACTCAAAATCAGAAAGTCTCTCCTTCTACAGAGGACGCTAGTTCCTCATCAGTA
>PVKP010037833.1:0-21358 GCA_004027715.1 Plecturocebus donacophilus
GATGAATTGATTCCCAGTAGAGGGAATGGGGCAAACAGGAGAATGGGTCTGTGAAAGGAGACAGAAAAGAAAGCAGGAATAGGAAGGTGCGGTGGAGCAGAAGCTGGGTGCTGTTTATTTTGTGCCTACTGTATGTCACAACCCATTCTCTGTCCTGGGGACATTTGACAGGTATGGATGTTGCTGGTGTCATGTGCTTACATTCTGGGGGAAGAAGTGGGCATCTCAGTTGAGGAAAGGAAATGGTTATCTGGGGAAGTCTGATGGGCAGAGCCCAGAAGGGAACCGTGTGTTTGTCAGATGTGTACCTGCTGGCTCTGCAGCTCGCATGTCAATGACAGACTGGTATTTGCCCTCAAAAATTTTTGTCAGGACAGTGTAAAGTGTGGGCCAAGACAGTGGTTTTGGGTCCAAATTTAAGGGGTTTAGAGATTTCAGAGGTTGAAGCCTGCTGTGAAAAGCATTAGAGAAGGAGGAACTTGGATTCTGTTTGCCCAGATACATGGGTAGGCCCATCTTGGACTTGTTTTTGTTTCATATCTTCTAATACTTCTGTGCACATACTGATAGATACCTAGTTAATATTTGGTTGGAAGTCTTAAAAGTTAGAATTTTGAAACGGCTTATGGTCTGAGAAGGCAGTAATACCTGGCAGGAAATACTTAATATTTTATACAAGGAATATTTAATATGTTAAACCTGTGCCAAGCTTATGAACTACTGTGAATGTTGGAAAGTTGCCTCGAGTGAGTATGCAGCTTTCCTCTGGATGTGAGCCTCTGTGGTCTGTGCGCAGGGCAGCAGCACCAGCCCCTGGCTTAGGGAGGTTTCCATTGGGTGGCTGTGTGCGGCGGCAGTGTTCCTGTCAACACCCTGAATTACATTTTCGCCTAATTGCAGATGTAGAGGTGAATGGAGAGCGGAAGTCACTGTTTTGTGCGGCTTGTTACCTGCAGTGTGCTCAGGTCCAGGTGAACTTAAAGGGAGTTGCTTCTGGGTAGAGGAGGGCCCTGTGTGGCACACTTTCTTTCTGTTTATTTTTACATATGCCCTCCACAGTTCAGCTGAGTCCTTTTCTTAACCAGCGCTTCCCTTCCACGAGAACATCCTTTATTCAGGAGTTACCTTGAGGGAGATAATTTGTTTTTCAACATTGCCACTGTGCTTTGTCAGTATTCTAAACAATCACGGTTTCCTTATTGATTGTTAGTCTGCACTGGATTTGCCATTGACATCTATAAGGGCCTGGATGACCTTCACTCTGGGGTTTCACTAGTGCACTGATGCCAGTGGAAGCCAAGGGCTCATTGAAAATAGCTCTCAGGGCCTGACTCAGACAGGCCAGCCTGGCCTCGCCTTCCTTTTTTTTTTCGAGGTTCAGTCTCATTCTGTCGCCCAGGTTAGAGTGCAAAGATGCGATCTCGGCTTACGGCAACCTCCCCCTCCTGGGTTCAAGTGATTCTCCTGCCTCAGCCTCCTGAGTAGCAGGAATTAGAGGGATGCGCCACCACGCTTGGCTAATTTTTTGTATTTGTCGTAGAGACAGGGTTTTGCCATGTTGGCCAGGCTGGTGATCCACCCACCTCAGCCTCCCAAAGTGCTGGGATTACAGGCGTGAGCTTGGCCTTGGCCTGCACCTTCCTTTTTTACCCCCCTCCCGTGTTAGGATCTTGCTCTGTGTTCCCAGGCTGGAGTACATTGGCATGATCATGGCTCACTGCAGCTTCCATTTCCCAGGCTGAAGCAATCCTCCAGGCTCAAGCAGTTGTCCAACCTCTGGCTCCTGAGTAGTTGGGGCCACAGGTGGGTGCTATCACACCAGGCATTTTTTTTTTTAAAAATAGAATTTTGCTCTTCTTACCCAGGCTGGAGTGCAATGGCACGGTCTCGGCTTACTGCCACCACTGCCTCCTGAGTTCAAACAATTTCCCTGCCTCAGCTTCCTGAGTAGCTGGGATTATAGGTGCCTACCACCATGCCTGGCTAATTTTTCTATTTTTAGTACAGATGAGGTTTCACCATGTTGGCCAGACTGATCTTGAACTCCTGACTCAGCCTTCTAAAGTGCTGGGATTAGAGGTGTGAGCCACCATACCTGGCGTGTTTTGGTTTTTTTGTAGAGACATTCTCACTATATATTGCCCAGGCTGGTCTTGAACTCCTGGGCTTGAGCTTTCCTCCCTCCCTACCTCCCAAAGAGCTGGGATTACAGGTGTGAGCCACTGTGCCTGGTCACCTTTCCTTACCTGACCTAAGGATGGCTTCTTGTTTGTCATCCAAGGATGCATTTGTTTGTTTGTTTTTATGTCCTGTATAAGCTGCTGACAGGGATGCTTTGTTGTTGTTGTTTTTGAGATGGAGTTTTGTTCTTGTTGCCCAGGCTAGAGTACAATGGTGTGATCTCTTCTTAAGCAGTCTCCGCTGCCTGGATTCAAGCGATTCTCCTGTCTCAGCCTCCTGAGTAGCTGGTACTACAGGCACTTGCTACCATGCCCAGCTAATTTTTTGTATTTTAGTAGAGATGGGGTTTTACCCTGTTGACCAGGATGATCTCCATTTCCTGACCTTGTGATCCGCCCATCTTGGTCTCCTAAAGTGCTGGGATTACAGTTATGTATCACTGTGCCCTGCCTAATTTTGTATTTTTAGTAGATATGGAGTTTCTCTTGGTTGGTCAGGCTGGTCTGAACTCCCGACCTCAGGTGATCTACCCACCTTGGCCTCCCAAAGTGCTGGGATTACAGGCATGAGCCACCATACCTGGCCCACAGGGATGCTTTTGAGGGCTGTGCTTTCAGTGAATCAGATTAAATATAAATCATTTAAGATCAGTGGGCTAATAAAGGCTATTTGGTTTCAAAGTATTCATAGCTCAGGCTGAAGTCAACCCCTCCTGGGCCGTTGGGTAAATCTGTGCCTCCTGTCTTATTCTCAGATTCCCCTTTTTTTATTTACAGAGTTGGGATCCTGCTATGTTGCCTAAGCTGATCTCAAACTCCTGTGTTCAAGCTCTTCTCCCACCTTGGCCTCCCAAACTGTTGGGATTACAGGTGTAAGCCACTGTGCTTGGCCTTGAGCTATTTTTTATATCATGTCACATATGTTTTATTTAGGAGGAAAACATTCTTTGTAATTAATGTTTTTCTAGTGATACTGCACTCTGGAAGTCAGTTAAGTGTCACCTGAATCTTCAGGGACTGGGTTGGGTTGTGGGGGTGCTGGTGGCATGACTTGCTACTGATGGGATGCTGCCCCTGGGGAATAGGAGCCCACTGCTCACACAGTTAGTAAAGGTGTGGGGTTTTTAGGCCTGGAGGTTGAGGTTGCAGTGAGCTGAGATCATGCTCCTGTACTGTAGCCTGGTGACAGAGTGAGACAATCTCAAAAACAAAAGAAAAGAAAAGGTGTGGGGTCGCTGTTTAAACATACAAACAAGTGGAAGGTCTAGAAGGACCCACATGAGGACAGCTCATTTCAGGCACGTTTGACCTCCAGATGATCTCATCCTTGAGAAATTTAGGAATAATCAAAGTTTTAGTCTGTTGAAGTGTGGTTCTTTGATGTTAGTCATGGGAATAAGGAATTTGCATTAAGTCTCAAGAATTGTGGGAAGTCCTAAAGAGAAATGTCATGGGAAGAAGCTGCTTCCATGGTGTAGGGGATGGCTGTGCAGGAGAGCTGCTGGAGGAGAGGGTGTGGCCTCCAGAGGCCGCTTCGTGCTGGGGGCTGACTGTTGGGAGGCAGCAAGGATGAAAGGGACACATTCGTATGATGCTCAGAGGCTTGTGTCAGCAGGATGTCTGTGTTGCTTTTTTGGAAGCTATGGGTCCTTGAGACCCTGAGACCCATTCTCTTTGGAACATAGTGAGTTAACAGGTGGGCTCGGGGAGAACGTTCAGTTGTTGTATGGAGACACTGGGTTGCTTAACCTCAGCGGGATCTTTCTTTCCTATGAGTTGGGTAGAAGAGGATGCATTATAGAGATTTGAAGGATATTAAAAAACAAAAAAAACCAAAAAAACCCCATTTGTCTTTCCTTCTTTTTCATTGTTACAGGCTGAGTGTTCATTAGGGTGATACCTCCTAGGTGCATTTCTGTTTCTTGGACCCTGGCTGTAAAAATTGGGTCATTGAAGGCACTGGGAGTGTTTCTCTGGTGTGTGCTGGCCCCAGAGGCCTGTTTGAGCTGCTGATGAGGCAGCGGGGCCACTGTCAACGGGGCCCTGAAAACAGCACTGGGAACTCTTCCTGAACCTGTTACACACAGTTCCAATTTATCAGGCGCTCCTCTTATTAAGCCATTGTTGTCTTTCTTTTTTGAGTTTTTGGCCTTCTTTTGAAGCCATAATAAATTGAAATACAAAGTATACATACCAAGAAACAAATATGAGATCGGATTGTTTTTATTTATTTATTATTTATTATTATTTTTTCAGATGGAGTCTCACTCTGTCACCAGGCTAGGGTGCAGTGGCCTGATCTTGCCTGATTGCAGCCTCCACCTCCCAGGTTCAAGCAATTCTCCTGTCTCAGCCTCCAGAATAGCTGGGATTACGGGCACATGCCACTGTGCCCAGCTAATTTTTGTATTTTTAGTAGAGACGAGGTTTTGCCATGTTGTGCAGGCTGGTCTTGAACTCCTGACCTCAAGTGATCTGCCTGCCTCATTCTCCCAAAGTGCTGGGATTACAGCCATGAGTCACCACACCTGGCCCCCTCACCTTTTTTTTTTTAAATGAGAGGGCGTTTCACTCTTGTTGCCCAGGCTGGAGTGCAATGGCTTGATCTCAGCTCACTGCAACCTCCACCTCCTGGGTTCAAGCAATTCTGCTTCAGCCTCGCAAATAGCTAGGATCACAGGCATGCACCACCACACCTGGTTAATTTTTGTATTTTTAGTAGAGATGGAGGTTTCACCATGTTGGCCAGGCTGGTCTCGAACTCCTGACCTCAGGTGATCCGCCCTCCTCAGCCTCCCAAAGTGCTGGGATTACAGGCGTGAGCCACCTCGCCTGAGTGGCCCTGAGGTATTCTTACCAAATATTTAAACCCAATGTTCATGTCCACTTGCAGTAAGGAAACCTTGATGGGATCCTGGCTTGGAAGGAAGGAATAAAATGGCTCTAAAAAATGTTTCTGGCCATCGTGGTGGCTCATGCCTGTAATCCCAGCACTTTGGGAAGCCAAGGCGGGCAGATCACCTTAGGTCAGGAGTTTGAGAACAGTCTGGGCAACATGGTGAAACCCTGTCTCTACTAAAAATACAAAAAAATTAGCTGGTTGTGGTGGCGGGTGAGTGTAATTCCATCTACTTGAGAGACTGAGGCAGGAGAATCTCTTGAAGCCCAGAGGTGGAGGTTACAGTGAGCTGAGATTGCGCCATTGCACTCGAGCCTGGGTGAGGAGTGAAATTTCCTTTCTGGGGGAATTAGTTAGGTGTGATGGCTCACGCTTGTAATCCCAGCTACTCATGAGGCTGGGGTAAGACTATTGCTTGAACCTGGGAGGCAGAGATTGTAGTGAGCCAAGATGCTGCCACTGTGCTCTACCCTGGGAGACAGAGTGAGACTGTTAAAGAAACAAAATTAGAGAAATGACTTAAATGTGATGCTTTTATACTTCTGTTGTGTCTGTTTTGAGATACAGATTTAATGAGCTAAGCTAATTCCGTTTTATGATAAATACAAGTCAAAGGTGAGACCAAAGGAGAACTTTTTTCTCAGTGTTTCTTAAGCTGTCTGCATTTATTAATACATGCTCATGGTAGAGTCTTCATTTTCTGTTTCGTCTCTCAGCTTAATGAGTTCCTTTTTTATTGATTGTTATCAGATCATGTTTTCCAGTCTGTGCCCATGTATAAATTGTGGGTTGTGTGTTACACGATACTGTGAGATGAGTCTGCCCAGAGGGACTCTGAAGTCAAGACTTGTCTTTTCTCCTCCTCTATAGCCCAGCTCTCATCATGCCTCAGTGAGAACCAGATTCAGAGGGTGGTAAGGTAGAGGGGATGAGGTGGTTTGCAGTGGGCCGTAGTCCCCAATCTCTTTGCAGGGAAAGTGTGAACTCTAGGATGTATTTCCAAATAGTTGATTGTAAGACCAAGGAGGAGAAGTCTTTTTCAGCAGGCTAGTGCCTGTGGCTTGAGGTCTCAGCGTCTGCAACTGTCAGGTTGCAGAGCCCCACCTGGCTGAGTCAGGAGTGTGTTGTAACCTGCCCACCTGCCCAGGCTGGTTAGAGGCAAGTGTAGGGGTTGGGTCTGCATGTCCTGGTCCAGGCATCTCTCCTGCTTTGGCCAGGTTTTGGTTTGTATTTATTCCTCGTGTTGACATGCAAATGGTATCATTACAAAGCAGTTGCTTTGCTGTTCTATGAACAACCCAAGAACCTGAGGGTAATAGGACATATTAACATTCTTCCAGTGAAGAGTTCTGATTCTGTGTCTTCAGGGGACATATGACCATCCTGATTACAGTTGGTTATTAAGGCTGTGATAAGTCACAGGTAGCTTTAGGGATGTCGAAGGTAGGTTCTTTTAAATTTGATTTCCTCTTTTGAGAATGGGATGATGTACCTGAAATTGGGTTTGTAGTTTTGCTATTTTCTTGTGAGAAGGCATTGAAGGCGTTGGCTAAAATTTTTTGTTCTCATAATTTGCATATTTTCTGTGTTTTTGTCATTTTTTGGCTCAGTTTTTTTTTTTTTTTTTTTTTTTGAGATGGCGTCTTGCTGTGTCACTCAGGCTGGAGTGCAATGGCGCAGTCTCAGCTCACTGCAGTCTGTACCTCCCTGGTTCAAGTGATTATCCTGTTTCAGCCTCCGGAGTAGGTGGGATTACAGGTGCCCACCACCACACCCGACTAATTTTTGTATTTTTTTTTTTTTTTTTTTAGTAGAGACGGGGTTTCACCATCTTGGTCAGGCTGTTCTTGAACTCCTGACCTTGTCCTCAGTTTCCCAAAGTGCTGGGATTATAGACGTGAGCCACCATGTCCGGCCTGGGTCAGTTGTTTCCGTGTTCCTTTTCCTTCTTTAAACTTGGGACGGCATGTTGTGTTTGATGGAGGTATTACAGCAAAGAACAGAATTTTGGTTCTAATTGTTTTGTTTGTTGTTGACTTGCTCTTGCTGCTACTGTTACCTGATTACAAAATGCGAGACCCAACGTACCTTCTTGATGGTAGTGTTTAATAGTCACAAAATAGTTTTCAGGCTTCCAGTATGAACGACTTAAGATCATTTTAAAATTTTAGGAAATATTATCTTTTGTATGGGTATTGAATAAATAATTAGCATTACTGTTACTGATGTTTTCTACCTAGTTATTTATCAAAATTCTTTTCCTAACTGCAATATTTCATTTTAATGGAGAATAATTTTCATGTAAAACTCGTCGCTTTATATTTTCTGGTTGCTATAGAAACTGCAGTGTGGTGGGTTACGGGGCTTTTATGAGGGAACTCTCTGTGAGACAGCAGCCGCCTGGTGGTGAGGGAGGGGCACAGAATTGTCTTCTTTCACATCCCAGCTTGGTCATGGAGCCTCAGGAGCTGCATCATAAGAATATGGGGATTTCTTGTTCCTCCAGCTTAAGTACAGTGGGCTTTGTTCTGCAGTGGAATGGTTTTTGGCTTTCTTCTTACCTGTGAGTCTGTCTAACTCTCCAGCCTCACTGGTGATCCAAGAGCTCTCCAGCCTTTCTCTGCCTGTCCTGTAAGAGAGGGCACAGTCAGGTGGGTCTGTTGGAAAATTAACTGACGGAACAACAAATGCCAGAATTTGTCCTGAATTGTGGAAGTCCTGGCTGCCACCCTTTTACTCGAGGTCCTCATCACACTGTACCAGCAGGGGTTAGGACAGGGTAGGGACTGCCTGGCACACCGCTGGGGAAGAGAGTAGGCAGTTCCTTGCTAGTCATCAGCACAGATTTGTGTTTGAAGATTTAACTTAGATTTTTGTTTGTTTGTTTGTTATACATCTGTAAGTTCTGGGCTGTTATGCAGTGTTCTGAGGATTGACATTGGAGGCGTATGTTAACCTCAAAAGCAGCATTTTGTTAATTATAAAAAAAGTGGAATATAGTAATTGAAATATGAAGTAATTGAAGCTGTGAGGTCAGTTATAAAGAACTTGGTCTCAGGAGTCTCTCTCTGAGCCTATTCTGGCTTGGGAGGCTGCCTGAAAAAAAAAGAAAAGACCTTGGTCTCAGTGAAGTTGGCATCATGTGTATTGGTAGTAGGTTGTAAAGAGCGTTTGGAGTTCTGAATGGTGATCTGTGTTCCCATTTTGGCCACCAGTCATTATTTGTGCGTGGAAGGAAGTAGCATGGGCCAAGGTTCCAGTGGGATGGAGTAGGGGAGTGTATTTTTCTTGAAATTTTAAAAAATAGGATAGAGACGGGGTCTCACTGTGTTGCCCAGGCTGGTCTTGAAGTCTTAGGCTCAGTCATTCCGTCCAGCTTGGCCTCCCACAGAGCTGGGATTACAGGTATGAGCCACCATGCCAGGGCAGTATATTTATTTTCTACTGACGTGTAACAGATTGACACACAGCATGTTTATTATCTCACAGTGTCTGTGGGTTGGAAGTCTCTGCACAGCTTAGTGGGATTCTTTGCTCAGGGTTTCATCAGGTTGCAGTGTAGGTGGTTGGGTGGGACCGTGATTTCCTCAGAGGCTAGAGTGGGAAATAGTGTGCTTTTGAGCTCTGTCCCTTGACTTCTCCTCTTTATTCTTAGAGGCCCCCCGTACTTGCTTTCCACACGGCCCGTTGCATTATGGCAGCTCACTTCAAAGCAGGGAGGAGTCTTCTGCTTCAGTACACTAAGTCTTATATAACATACTGTAGTCATGGGAGTGACATCACAGCAACTCTGCATCTAGTGCAGCCCAGTCAAGGGAAAGGTATTCCATTATTTTCACCATATTCTGTGGGTTAGAAGCGTATCACAGGTCCCATCTGTCCTGCACTCAAGGCAAGGTAGCCACAAAGGAGGCATGGACAGTGGGCAGGGAGATGGCCATGCTCACCTAGGGTCTGTCTGCCACCCCAGGTGTCTGCTGGCATGGGTTGTTCTTCAGAACCTTCATTCCGTGGATGCTGACTGATACTTATTACTCCCTGGGAGAGGGATGCATCTCTTTACTCTCCTCCGTGACGTATTAGTCTCTGGGAAATGGTTGCATCTCTTCTCTCTCCTCCATGGTGTGTCAGTTTTTGGGGGAGGGGTGCGTCGTCTCCTCGCTCTCTTCCCCATGACGTATCAGTCTTTGGGAGAAGCGTGTGTCTCTTCTCTTTCTTCCATGACATATCTGTCTCTGGGAGAGGTGTACATCTCTCCTCTCTCCTCTCATTTGCACGCACGCCCAGACCTACTTGTATAGACAGGAGCAGAATCAAGACTTGTGGCCACAGATTGCATGGACAGGACACCTAGGGTTGCCCTGCTGCTGCCAGGCTGTTTGCCCTGTGCCTTGTGTTTCCTGCTGTCCTGCCTGCCTCTCAGGCTTTTGGTGTGGATGAGATGAGATAATGGATGTGGGCAGTGAACCAGCTGGTCAGGGCGTGGTGGAATTTCACTCTAGTCCAGTCTGCCTCTTCTCCACCTCCATTCTGTAGGCAGAGATTGGTTCTTTTCAGATGTAAGTGTGGGATCATCAGAGTTCTTGAGGTCTTTTCTTTCTGCCTGAAATTGCCTTCTTTCCTTTTCCTGACTGATGCCTATGCATCTTTCAGGCCTCCAACTTCCCATTGATCCTTTTTTGAGACAGGGTCTTGCTTTGTTACCTCGGCTGGAGGGTAATGGTGTGATCTTGATTCACTGCAGCCTTGACCTTCTGAGCTCAAGCCAAGCGATTCTCCTGCCTCAGCCTCCTGAGTAGCTGGGACCACAGGTATGCACTACCACCCACGCCTGTCTAATGTTTGTATTTTTTGTAGAGGCAGGGTCTCACTATGTTGCTCAGGCTGGTCTCCCAACTTTAGGGCTCAAGTGATCGTCCTGCCTCAGCCTCCCACGGTGCTGGGATCACAGACGTGAGCCTCCATTCCTGGCCCCCAGTGAGCCTCTTGATCTTACGGCTCAGCCATTTTTCCACTTGGGACTTCTGCCGTTGGTTAGATTTCTCACCCTCGGTCTTGGGGTGCCCTCTGCTCCCCACTCTGGTAATCATTTATTGTTGTGTTTTGATTATCTTTTTCTGAACTTCTTTTCCACTAACTGATACTCATTGGATCCTCAAGCACAAGCACAAGGCTTGGCTCATTTATGGCAGATACCTAATAAAACAGTAACATCTCTGTGGTCAATATTTAAATGGTGTGCACAGCTATTAGAATGGAATAAGCTGGGCACAGTGGAATGGGAGGTTGAAGTTGCAGTGACCCATGAATGTGCCATTGCCCTCCAGCCTGGGGGACAGAGCAAGACCTCATCTCAAAAAACAAAAGTAAATAAGTGGATCAGAGTAGTGTGATGTGCTCATGGCCCGAGTCCCTGCTCCACTACCGTGACTTCTCTGGCCTTGCTGTGCCTTTGCTTCGGTTGTCGTTGAGTCTGTTCCTTTTCATTCCTAGGTTTATTGTTGAGTCTGAGATGGCTTTCTTTCTCCCTTCCCCTTCCCCTACCCCTTAGTAAATGTGCAGATCTCTTAATACTGCTCCTAACTTAGAGATCTTGATACCATCTCCACAGATCCACACAAACACAAAAGCACAGGCGATACTCAGGTTGGAACATGAAGATGCAAACTCTTCATCCCTGTGCACCTCTCACTCTTCTTTGTTTCCTAGCTGTCCTACAAGTGTTTATTGGGAAGTGTTGACAGCAGCTTCAGCCTCAGGGTGGGAAATTGTTCCCAAACTCAGAACCCTAAGATGTGGTGCTGTATTAGGTTTCTGCCCCTGATCCTGATGCTCTCTGCTCCGTGGAGAGCACCTTTACAAGTAGTTACCTGAGGGTTAGGGTTGGAGGAGGTCGAGGGTACAACAGCTTCCCATTTTATTAGAGGAGATGTGTCTGGAGATGAAATCAGCACATGGGGTTTGACAGGGCTGCATGCATCAGGGTAGTAGCCATCACTCATGATGTTCAGGGCCCGGTTGGGGGAGTAAGGACTTGAGGCACATGTTTTCCTATTTGCTCTTTGCTGTGAGGTGTTGCATGTGAGTTCATGGTAAATAAATGAAATCATATTTGTTTTTTGTTGTTGTTGTTGTTGAGATGGAGTCTTAACTCTGTTGCCCAGGATAGAGTACAGTGGCATGATCTCGGCTCACTGTAACCTCTGCCTTCTGGGTGCAAGTGATTCTTCTGTCTCAGGCTCCCGAGTAGCTGGGATTACAGGCATGAGCCACCATGCCCAGCTGAAATCATATCTTAAGTTTCTCTGCGGTGGCCTAATTTGTTACCTGAAGCTTTTTCTCAGAGCAGTCTCTAACAGAGGGAATCACTTACTGTTGACTTCCTCAGGACTGCCAGGTAACTTGGTGAGTGCTTGCTATCTCGTGAATTCTTGAGGGGGTGAGACCACCGTGCTACACAAGACTTCAGGGCTGCAGGCTTTTAGGTTTTGCACACAGCTCCTTGAAAGCTGTGATTTGGAAATAGAATTTCTAGATAGTATCTAGGTTGGAGGTTCAGCAGTGCTTTATTTTTATTTTTATTTTTAAAACAGAGATGGAGTCTCACTCTGCTGTCCAGGTTGGTCTCCAGCTTCTGAGCTCAAATGATCCTCCCTGCTTGGCCTCCCAGAGTGCTGGGATTACAACAGTGAACCACTGCACCTGGCCGCAGTTGTGCTTTTAAAATTGAGGATATAGGAAGGAAGGCTTTGGTTCCTATGCTTTCATGAAATTTTTTGGAGGCTGATACCTTTTTTCTTCCTTTCTGAGTCTTATCGTGTTAACCGGTATTCCCTACCTACATTTAGTCTGTACACAAAACACCCATGGCGGCCTCTCTCTCCTCTGCCTGGTTGCTGACACCTCCTTTCCTCAGACTGACCCGCATTGACCTGGACTTGGATAAGCTTGCCTCACTTTCATCTGGGGGTTGTGTGTTTCCCTTGTGTGCCTGTCAGAGTAGTGCCTCACGTTACAACTCTTTCTACAGGGCGGGATTTGTAGAGAGGGTTTGAATCTTAGTGATAAGCTTATGACCATGAGGAAGTTACTTAATTTTTCCTTGCTTTTGGTTTTCTTGTAGCAATTGGGATTATAGGCCAGGTGTGGTGGCTGTAATTCCAGCACTTTGGCAAAGGCCCAGGTGGGTAGATCACCTGAGGTCAGGAGTTCGAGACCAGCTTGGCAAACATGGGGAAACCTGGTTTCTGTTGAAAATATAAGAATTAGCTAGGCATAATGGCGGGCGCTTGTAGTCCCAGCTACTAGGGAGGCTGAGGCAGGAGAATCGCTTGAACCCGGGAGGTGGAGGTTGTAGTGAGCCTGGGCGACAGAGCAAGACTCCATCTCAAAAAAAAAAAAAAGCAAGCCCTTCAACATTTTTTCTTTTTCAAAGTTGTTTTGGTTATTTTAGATCTTCCACACTTCTGTATGAATTTTACAATGAGTTAATCAGTTTTCACTAAAAAGTCAGCTGGTATGTTTATTGGGATTGCAGTGATTCTGGAGTTGGAGGGAAGTGACATTTTGGTGGTGGTGAGCCTTCTGACGCATGAACATAGCATATCTTCCCATTGATTTAGATAGACTGTCGCTTCCTTAGCAGTGCTTTAGCTTTCAGTGTACTAACCTCACACATCTTTGTCAGATTTATACCTTAGTATTTCATATTTTGATACTGTTGTAAATGGTTTTGCTTTTTTATTTTTATTTGTGTGTGTGTGTGTGTGTGAGACAGTCTCGCTCTTGTTGCGCAGTCTGGAGTGCAATAGCGCGACGTCGGCTCAACCGTAACCTCCGCCTCCCAGGTTCAAGCGATTCTCCTGCTCTAGCCTCCTGAGTAGCTGGGATTACAGGCATGCACTACCAGTCTCAGCTAATTGTGTATTTTTAGTAGAGATGGGGTTTTTCTCCATGTTGGTCAGGCTGGTCTCAAACTCCCAACCTCAGGTGATCCATCCGCCTCAGCCTCCCAAAGTGCTGGGATTATAGGCCTTAGTTACCATGCCTGGCCTGTTCTTCAAATGTTTAACCATTAGTGCATTCCTGGGTTAAAACCCACTTGGTAACAATGTGTCATTCTTCCTGTATGATACATTGGCTGGCAGGGTGTCAGCTGAGCCCTATAGTTTTACCATCCAGAAGGCTGGCCATCGGTGCTGGCAAGAACAGTAGGGCAGCAGAAGAAGCAGAAGCCATGCGGCTTCACTTTTGCTTCGTTCTTTTTTTGAGATGGAGTCTCACTCTGTTGCCCAGGCTGGAGTGCAGTGCTGTGATCTCAGCTCACTGCAACCTCCACCTCTGAGGTTTAGCTCAAGTGATTGTCCAGCCTCAGCCTCCTGAGTTGCTGAGATTATAGACATGTGCCACGATGCACAGCTAATTTTTGTGTTTTTAGTAGAGACAGGATTTTGACATGTTGGCCAGGCTAGTCTCGAACTTCTGGCCTGAAGTTACCCACCCGCCTCCCCCTCCCAAACTGCCAGGATTACAGGTGTGAGCTGTTGTGCCCGGCTGACTTGTGCTTCATTCTGTTGATGAAAGCAAATCACTGAGCGAGACCAGATTCAGGGGCGCAAAATAGCCTTTCCCCCTCGACCTCATGATGCGACCAGCTGCCTTCACACTGCAGGTGTGGGTGAGAAGGTGAGAGTCTGTGCCATGTGGTCATAGGTACTGCAACAACTTCATCCCAAATCTTCTCATTTTTGCTTTTGTCATCCTAATAATTGTTTAGTTTCTACTTTGGTTTTTCAAGTTAACACTAAGTTAACAGACCCTTTTTGATAAGTTCATGATTACAATGTCATAAAGTAGTAAAGACTACAGGCTGGGCAAGGTGGCTTACACCTGTAATCCCAGCATTTTGGGAGGCTGAGGTGAGCAGATCACTTGAGGCCTACAGTTCAAGACCATCATGGCCAACATAACGAAACCTCGTCTCTACTAAAAATACAGAAAAACAGCTGGACATGGTGGCGCACGGCTCCAATCCCAGCTACTCAGGAAGTTGAGGCAAGAGAATCACTTGAACCCAAGAGACAGAGGTTGTGGTGAGCCGAGATCAGACCACTGCATTCCAGCCCGGGAAACAGTGAGACTTTGTAACAACAACAACAACAACAACAACAACAAAAAAGACTGTAGATAGCAAGTCACTTAATTGTCTTACCTGATTTATATAAACATATGCTGCATTGTGTCTTATGATATCTTGATTGGATTCACAACAGCATTTGGGATCAGCAGTGCAGTGCATCTTGCATATTGAAGAGTGATACAGGACCAGAGGCAGTGCCTGTAGTCTCAGCACTTTGAGAGGCCGAAGCAGGAGGATCACTTGAGATCAGGAGCTTAAGACCAGCCTGGACAGCATAGCAAGACCCCATCTCTACAGAAATAAAAATAAAACTTAGCCGGGTGTGGTGGCGTGTGCCTGTACTCACAGGTACTTAGGTGGCCGAGGCTGAAAGGTCACTGGAGCCTCCAGGGTTTCTAGAGACAAGATTTTCCTTTATGGTCCAGGCTGGTGTGCAGTGATGCCATCACAGCTCACTGCAGCCTCAGCTTCCTGGGTTCAGGCTATTCTCCCACCTCAGCCTCCCAAGTAGCTGGGACTACAGGTGGCACGCACTCAGTAGCAGCCAAACATAGAAGATGTGGGCGGCAGGGGCCTTCTGGCATACTAATTAGCCACATAGTTAATCTTTCTATGTTTTTTGTAGAAATGGGGTTTAGTCATGTTGCCCAGGCTGGTCCTGAACTCCTGGGCTCAAGCAATCCACCTGCCTTGGCCTCCCCAAGTTCTGAGATTAGAGACATGAGCCACTTGCCTGGCCTAATTGCAGCTTGTTGGTTTGGCAACTTTAGTCAATAAAAATTTATGTGTTGTTTGTCTCCTCAACCTTCTCTCTCCTGGTACAGAGTTCTGGCAACCTTTGGAATTTCTTGAGTGATAGGATGTTGTTTGTTACTCATAACTAGCTGCCTTCAGATCACGCCAGAGTTTAAACTCTCTAACTGACAGGGTAGGGCTGGCCACCAGGAAGACAGAGTGATTATTAGAGGGCTAGAGCTTTCCTCTCCAGCTGCTGACCTCCAGGGAAGGGCGCAGGAGCTAATGATGGAGCTCTGAAAGTGACTCTTGGACACGTTGGAGCAGTGGGAAGGCCCCTGCCACCCACACCGTGCTCTGCGTCTTTTATGTTTGGCTGCCACAAGTTGTCTTTTTTATGTCTTCCGTGACGTACATGTGGAATACAGTTACCACAGCTTTTAATGTCTTTGTCTGCTAACTTTAGCACCTGTTTCAGTTCTAAGTTGGTTGGATGATTTCTTTTTCTCTCATTATGGTTTGTATTTGTTTTTTTGAGCACTAATCATGATTCTCTGAGTCTTGCATTTTTTTCCTTCTTTGCATGCGTAGTGATTTTTATTGGATGCCAGGCATTAGGAATTTTACCCTGTGGGGTGATGACTTTCCTTTTGAAATTATAAAATAAACAACATGTAGTTCACAGAATGCAAAATTTACCATTTAAACCTAACAATTCAGTGCTTGTTAGTTTATTCATTATATTGTACACCTATCACCACTGTCAAATTCCAGAACATTTTTATGTTCACAAGGTCCCCTGTGCCATCAGTCCCTGTCCCCCGTCCCCACTTCCCCGGCTACTGGTACTCTGCTTTCCATCTCTTTGTGTTTGCCTATTGTGAACATTTCACATAAATGGGAATTACGTCTTTTGGGTTTGGATAAATAAGAGAACCATTTCCTTTTCAGAGAACTGAACTGTTAGCAGATGTGGGCTTGTTACCAAGGGGGCTGCCTGTGCTCTCCTGTGTTCACTGCATGCTTCTGAGCCCACGGCTGATGCAGCAGGTTCTGCCAGCGTCTTTATCAGGGCACCTTGTTGAATTTATGACACAGCCTCCTTTTACTGACCCCTCTCGTGATCAGCACCCTGACCTTTTAGAAAGTGTGATGGTGGTGGCCGGGCTTGGTGGCTCACATAATACCAGCACTTTGGGAGGCCGAGGTGGGCGGATCACGAGGTCGGGAGTGTGAGATCAGCCTGGCCAAGATGGTGAAACCCCGTCTCTAGTAGAAATACAAAAATTAGCCAGGCGTGGTGGCATGCATCTGTAATCCCAGCTACTCTGGAGGCTGAGGCAGGAGAATCATTTGAACCTGGGGGGCGGAGTTTGCAGTGAGCTGAAATTGCTCCACTGCACTCCAGCCTGGGCAACAGAGCAAGACACTGTCTCAAAAAAAAAAAAAAAAAAAAATTGCGTGATGGTGGTTGTGGAGCAGAGGAGTCTTCTTTGACTAGTACACATGACGTGCCAGCAGTACATGGGAGTTGTGTGCTGGCGGACACTCAGAAGAGACTTTTTTCTTTGTCTCATGGTGGAATACTGGAGGAGCAAGCGTTGCCACCTGCTGAGCAGCTGAAAGCAGGCATTCCACTGATGTGTGCGGGCGGGCAGTGTGGCACAGTAAGGCCTCGATGGACTGTCTGCTCTTCATGGCTGGAGTGTGCCGCCCTTGTTCTCTGTTGTGGCCTCTTCGTTAAAGATGAGAGAAGTCCGACGCCAGTCTAATTCATGATTCATTTGTAGGTAAGCTTTTTAGGATTTTATGGAAACTTGTAGAATTTTTTGTTATATGTGGAAGTCTGACATTTTGCCATTTTTAGGGTTTAGATTGTGACTTTTTTGTATTGGCTAATATTTTGCAGCTCTTTTAATAGGCAGACTTGTCTTTAGAAATCGGTCTCCATTTTTCTGTAAAGGGCCAGATAGTAGATATGTTAGACCTGTGGGCCACATGTTCTCTGATAGCTGTTCAGCTCTGCTGTGGTATCATGGAAGGAACCGTGGGCCACACTTAAATGAGCCTGGATGTTTTCCAGTTAAAAGTATTATTGACGCTGATAGTAGAATTTCATATAATTTTCACTTATCACAAGATACTATTTTCCTTTTCAATCAGTATAAATATAAACCTCGTTCTTAGCCTATGGACTGTCTAAAAAAAGCTGTTGGGCCAGATTTGGCCCCTGAACCTCAGATGGTTGCCCCATCATAGTAGATGAACTTGGAACTGTGTAGCTCTATTGGGTTTTGCCCTTGAAGCTTGCTCTTTCTCTGCAGCAGTCCTGACTTTGTGTAGAGTTTGATCTGTATAGCTACTTTATTCTGTATTGTTTGATCTCTGCAGCTTCATCCTGTAGAGTTTGATTTCTGGTTTCTGTAGACTTCCTTGTCTGTCTGATCTCATTTGCTTTCTATTAATTTAGATACTTAATTCTAGTCAACTATTGGCATATGATTCTTCTGTTTTCCAGAGCCGTTACAGATTCATTCGTCTCAAAATGTTTCTTTCTTCAAGAAATTTTACTTGAGAGGGATAGATTCCACCATTGTGATCTTTCTTTTTCTTTTGAGATGGAGTCCCGCTCTGTCGCCCAGGCTGGAGTGCAGTGGTACGATCTTGGCTCACTGCAGCCTCCACCTCCCGGCAGGCGCCTGTCACCATGCCTGGTTAATTTTTTTTAATTTTAGTAGAGATGGGGGTTTTACCTTGTTGGCCAGGTTGGTCTGGAACTCCTGACCTCCAGTGATCCGTCCACTTCACCCTCCCAAAATGAGTAACAAACTGCACTACTTCCTGTTGGGATTACAGGTGTGAGCCACTGCACCTGGCATTACCTTTGTGATATAGTAGTTTCATAGTATTTCTTGTAAATTGAATTGCAGTGTGAACAGGAAGCACTTCTACCATAGGTGTTTTGAATAAGTTAATTTTTTCTGTTAAGTAGAAAGCCATGGGAGCATTAAACTTAATCTGTTGATTGTGTAGTAAGGTAAGGAGTTAATTTTGAGTTAAATGTCAACTAGACAGTTTACCATGGAATACTATGTTGAAATTATTAAAAAACACTGATTGAGCCAATGTGACTCTTTTTATAAAATGAAGCTGTGACAGACGGATGTATACCAGTGTATACAAGATGCTGGGATGGGCTTCTGCAGTAGATGCTCTGCAGGTCTTCACAAATGAGTGTCAGAGCGGGGAGAGGGCAGTGACGCAGTCTTCTGAACATTCTGAGAGCTGAGCTGCTGGGAGACAGAGGCTTGAGTGAGAACCCTGGTTTTTAAAACTTAACGTTTTAATCGAAATGACCATAATTATTAGTGTAAAAAGATGCATTCTCAATTATTAGTGTAAAAAGATTCATTAGTGTAAAAAGACGCATAATTATTAGTGTAAAAAGATACATACTTGTTTAGAGGATGAAATTCAGTGCCTAAATAAGATGGTAGAGTTAATAATTCTATGAATTTTTCCTTAATAAATCTGTATTAGAATGGAATTATTACGTGGGATGTGGTGGCTCATGCCTGTGATCTCAGCACTTTGGGAGGCCGAGGCAGGCAGATAACTTGAGCCAGAGGAGTTCAAGACCAGCCTGAGCTACATGGTGAAACCCCGTTTATACAAAAAATATAAAAACTAGCGAGGCATGGTGGCATGTGCCCGTGGTCCCAGCTACCCAGGAGGCTGAGGGGAAGGATCGCTTGAGCCCAGCAGTATAAAACCTAGGATTTCTCCCATTTCTGAGTTGCAGTTGTCTGGTATTCTATTCACATTGTGTGTAGCCATCACCACTGTCCCTCTCCAGAACTTCTTCGTCTTCCCAGACCATCCTGTGTCCTCATTAACACTAACTCTTCATCCCCTCTCCCCACAACCCCGCAATCCCCGCTCTACTTTTTGTATCTTATGAAAGTCATCACTCTAGACATCTCTCCTATAATGGGGGAGTCATACAGTATTTGTCCTTTCGTGACTGGCATATTTCCCTTTTGGATCCGTTTGTTCCTGTGGGTCAGAGTCTTCAGTTGAACAGTTCACCCCCACAGCTCAGATTCCTCAGTTGTGACCACCCCCTGCAGGTCAAATTCAATTTTTTTTTTACTTATTTTTGAGACAGAGTCTTGCTGTCTTGCGCAGGCTGGGATGCAGCTCTCTGTAGTCTCAACCTCCTCAAGCAGCCCACCTGCTTTGGCCTCCCATAGTGCTGGGGTTACCTGCGTGAGCTGCTGTGCCCAGTGTCAAATTTAATTCGTGTGTGTGTGTGTGACTGAGTCTTGCTCTGTCCCCCAGGCTGGAGTGCAATGGCATGATCTTGGCTCACTGCAGCCTCCACTTCCTGGGTTCAAACAATTCTTCTGCTCAGCCTCCCAGTAACTGGGATTTCAGGCACCTGCCACCATGCCTGGCTAATTTTTTTTGTATTTTCAGTAGAGATGGGCGTTTAGCCATGTTGGTCAGGCTGGTCTTAAACTCCTCACCTCAGGTGATGCGCTTGCCTCAGCCTCTCAAAGTGCTGGGATGACAGGCGTGAGCCACTGCGCCCAGTTCAAATTTTATTTTTTTTAAGAGGCTTTATTTTTGAGAAAATTTTCACTTCAGCTCTCGCAATGGGTAAGTTTATTTCAAGATATGCCGTAGCCTAGTCTTGTGAGTGTCTCGCACTTACCAGCCATTGCCTTCTGGAAGTAGTGCAGTTGGTTACTCATGACTCCTGGATGGTCCTTGTGTCACTGCCGTTAGAGTGGCTGCTGTGATGCCAGTGCAGAGACGACATATTTGGTGGCAGTGTATTCAGCTCCGTTGCCAATTGTCATGGTCCTCTCTTTTCCCCAAAACCCAGCATTTCCCTGGGAATTTGCCTTCATTTTTGTTATGGTCTGCAGATATCACAGAGAAAGCAGCTGCTTCTGTTACTGGAATTTCAGCTCATAGCGTGGTCAGTATCTGTAATTTTTGTCACAAACTATGGAGGCATCACTTTGAACTGCATCTGATACTGCTTGGAGGAGCAGCTCATTATTTGTAAATGGGCAAGTGCTGTTGTACCCCCAGAATTAAGTGGCATAGAGGCTGTGTTCCCAGAGGGACATGGGGCTTGGGATGTGGGTGTGGTAGACGCCCCCCATCATGCTGTTTTGGACTCATGGTTGCCTGAATTTGTTTGGTGTGATCAATTTGGAAGTAATGCTCACAGTTTCCTTTTGCTGCGTATGTCATAACGATCTCCTGCTATAACTAATACGATGTTTTGACTTTGGGTTTTAGTATGTTTTAGTGCCGATATCCAGGGTCAAATCCTTCATTTGAATACATGCTAGAGGCACATTGTTAATTTCCTTGAATGTTTGTTCATGCGATGACATGTAGAATTTCCTTCCCGCAGCACATTTTCATTCTCCACTCCTCTGTTGATGGGCACTGGTGTTGCGTCCACCTTTTGGCTGTGGTAATCAATGCTACTGTGAACAACGGAGGGGGTACAAATAGATGTTAAAATTACTTCTTTGCTGCTTTTGGATATGTACCTAAAGGCATATAGCTCTTTGAAGTAGAATTATGGATCTTATGGTAATTCTGTTTGTTTTATTTTATTTTATTTTATTTGTTTTGAGATGGAGTCTCACTCTGTCGCCCAGGCTGCAGTGCAGTGGTGTGATCTTGGCTCACTGCAACCTCCGCCTCCAGGGTTCAAGCGATTCTCTTGCCTCAGCCTTCCAAGTAGCTGGGATTACAGGTGCGTGCCACCACGCCCGGCTAATTTCTGTATTTTTAGTGGAGACGGGGTTTCACCATCTTGGCCAGGCTGGTCTCGAACTCCTGACCTTGTGATCCACTACCTTGGCCTCCCAGAGTGCTGAGATTACAGGTGTAAGGCACCACGCCTGGCCTTTTATTTTATTTTTTTGTGACATAGTCTATCTCTGTCACCTAGACTGGAGTGCAGTGGTGCGATTTCAGCCCACTGCAGCCTCTGCCTTTCAAGTGATTCCCAAATCTCAGCTGCCAGAGTAGCTGGAATTACAGGCATGTTACCACGCCCAACTAATTTTTTTATGTTTAGTATAGACAGGGTTTCACCATGTTGGCCAGGTTGATCTTGAACTCCTGGCCTCAAGTGATCTCCCCACTTCAGCCTCCCAGAGTACTGGAATTAGAGGCATGAGCCACTGTACCCTTCTCATTTTTAATTTTTTGAGGAACTTTCATACTGTTTTACACAGAGGCTGTACTATTTTGTATTCTTTTTTTTTGAAACTGTGTGTGTGTGTGTGTGTGTGTGTGTGTGTGTGTGTGTGTGTGTGTGAGAGAGAGAGAGAGAGAGAGAGAGAGAGAGAGAGAGAGAGAGAGAGAGAG
>PVKP010037834.1:9142-21452 GCA_004027715.1 Plecturocebus donacophilus
AGAGAGAGAGAGAGAGAGAGAGAGAGAGAGAGAGAGAGAGAGAGAGAGAGAGAGAGAGAGAGAGAGAGAGAGAGAGAGAGAGAGAGAGAGAGAGAGAGACTCGGTAATTTATAAAGAAAGGTTTAATTGTCTTATGGTTCTGTAGGCTGTGCATGCATGGTGCTGACATCTGTTTAGCTTCTGGGGAGGACTCAGGGAGCTTTTCCTCATGGCAAAAGGTAAAATGGAAGTCCTTGTAAGTACTTGTAAATGCAGTTTTGTTATATGGATATACTGTGTAGTGCTAAAGTCTGGCCATTTAGTGTAGCCACCATCTGAATAATATACATAATATCCATTAATTTATTTGTCATCCTTTACCCACCTCCTACTCTCCTGAATCTCCAGTGTCTATTATTCCATACTCTGTGTCCACGTGTACATATTATTTAGGTCTCACTTGTAAGTGATAACGTGTTGTCTGACTTTCTGTTTCTGAGTTATATCACTTAAGATTATAGCCTCCAGTTACATCCATGTTGCTGCAAAAGATGATTTTATTCTTTTCTATGGCTGAGTAGTATTTCATTGCACACATATACCACATTTTCTTTATCCAGTCCTTCACTGATGTACACGTAGGTGATTCCATATCTTTGCTATTGTGAATAGTGCAGTGATAAATGTATGAGTGCAGGTATCCTTTTGATCTAATTACTTCTTTTCCTTTCGGTAGATACCCAGTAGTAAGGTTCCTGGCTCAAATGGCAGTTTTATTTTCAATTCTATGAGAAATCGCCATATGGTTTTTCATACAGGTTGTACTAATTTACATTCCCACTAACAGTGCATAAGTATTCCATTTTCTCTGCATTCTTCCAACATCTGTTATTTTTTAAAAGTTTTAGTAATAGTTTTTCTGACTCGTGAAATATGTTATTATTTTTAATTTGCATTTCTCTGATGATTAGTGATGTTAAGCATTTTTTCATAAGCAGGTTAGCCATTTGTGTTTTCTTTTGAAAAAATATCAATGTTCTTTGCCCATTCAGTAGCGTAGGAGGTGGGTAGAGGATAAAAAAAAATTATGTTCTTTGATCTGTTTTTGATGTTGTTGAGTTGTTTGAGTTCCTCATATATTAGTCCCTTGCTGTATGCAGTTTAAAGGTTTTCGCCCATTCTGCAGGTTGTCTGTTCTCTTATTTCTTTTGCTGTGTAGAAGTGCTTTAGTTTAATTAAGTCCCATTTGTCTATTTGTGTTTTTATTGCATTTGCTTTTGAGGTCTTAGTCATAAACTGTGTGTTTAGGCCAATGTCCAGAGGAGTTTTCACTAGGTTTTCCTCTAATGTTGTTATAGTTATATTAAGCCTTTAAATGATCTTGAGTCTGTTTGTAGATGGTGAGAGAAGTCCAGTTTCATTCTTCTGCACAGGTAATCCAATGTTCCCACCACCACTTAGGGTAAAGGATGTCCTTTCCTCAGGGTATGTTTTTGTTGACATTGTCAAAGATCAGTTGGCTGTAGGTATGTGGCTTTATTTCTGAGTTCTTCATTGTGTCACATTGATCTATGTGTCTATTTTTATACAAGTACCATGCTGTTTTCGTTACTATAGGCTTGTAGTATAATTTGAAGTCACGTACTATGATATCTCCAGCTTTGTTCTTTTTGCTTACAATTGCTTTGAATATTCAAACTCTTTTTTCATTCCATATGAATTTTGTGATTGTTTTTTCTAATTCTGTGAAAAATTACGTTTTAAAAATAAGGAACTGCATTTAATTGCTTTGGATAGTATGGTTGTTTTAATGATACTGATTTTTCTGATCTGCAAATATGGGAAGTTTTTCCATTTGTTTATGTCATGTATGATTTCTATCATCAATGTTTTGTAGTTTTCTTTGTAAAGATCTGTCACCCCCTTGTTTAAATATATTCCTAAGTATTTTACTTTCGCTATTATACTTCTTGATTTGCTTCTGTTTGTTGTTAATGTATAGAAATGCCACTGATTTTTGTATATTGATTTCATATTCTGAAACTTTACTGAATTTATTTATGAAATCAAGGACTCTTTAGGATTTTCTAGGTATAAGATCATATGAGCAAACAGATAAGTTGAGTTCATCTTTTCCAAATTTGGATGCATTTTATTTCTGCTTTTGCCTGATTCCTCTGGCTTGGACTTCCAGTATGTTGAATAGAAGTGGTGAAAGTGGTCACTGTTGTCTTGTTCCAGTTCTTAGGGAGACTGTTTCAAATGTTTCCTGTTTAGTATAATGTTTTCTGTGGGCTTATCATATATTGCTTTTATTATTTTGCAGTATGTTCCTTCTATGCCTAGTTTGTTGAGGGTTTTTTTTTTTAATCACAAAAGGATCCTTAATTTTATCAAATGCTTTTTCTTCGTCTATTGAGGTGTTTATATAGTTTGTTTTTAATTCTCTTTATGTGATGAATCAAATTTATTTACTTGAGTATGTTGAACTATACTCGCATCTTTGGAATAAAATCACTTGATTGTGGTGTATCATGTTTTTGATGTGCTGTTGTATTGGGTTGGCTAGTACTTTATTGCAGATTTTTGCACCTATATTCATCAGAGATTTTGGTCTATAAGTTTTCCTTTTTTGTTGTGTGCTAGTCTGGCTTTAGTATCTGCTTTGTACATTATTTACATTTTTTTTCTCTGTCTTTTTGGTTTGGCAGAGTTCTGTCCTGTTGTAATTTGATTTCTTTCTCTTTCTCCTTTGTGTAACTGTTTTTATAAGATCTGTGAGTTTTATACTTTTGTGGATATTTATGATGGTAAACATTGACCATTTCTTTCCATGTTTATAACTCCTTTGAATATTTGTATAGTGTTCCTCTAGAGGTGATAAATTCCCTCAGTGTTTGGGAGATGCTGTATTTCTTCTTTATTTATGAAACTTATTTTAGCAGAATACAAAATTTGTAGTTGGCATTTTTTTTTCCCTTTAAGCACATTGAAAATAGAATCCCAGTCTCTTCTGGCTTATAAAGTTTCCACTGTACTGTCAGTCTGATGGAGTTTCCTTTATAGGTGACTAGATGATTTTTCTCTTGCTGATTTTAGGATTTATTCCTTTATATTGATTTTAGACAATTTAATGACTATATATTGTGGGTAAAATCCATCTGGCAGTGTATTCTCCTAGTATTCATTTTGCCTCTTGTATTTTCATGTCTAAATCTCTTCTAAAACTAGGGAAATTTTCATCTATTATTTAATTAAATGATTTTCAAAACTTTGTTTTTTCTTCTCCCTCAGGAATACCAATGATTCATAAGTTTAGATTCTTTATATAATCCCATACTTCTCATTATGTTCATTCTATTTTATTCTTTTTTCTTTATCTCTGTCTAACTGGATTAATTCAAAGGACTTGTCTTTAAATTTTGAGATTCTGCCTTCTGCTTTATCTAGTGGGTTACCGACCCTTTCGGTTGTGTTTTATAATTCCTGCAGTGAATTTTTCATTTCCAAAAGTTATGTTTGTTCATTTTTAGATAAGAAAAAATTGGTAAAGTTCTCTGTGATAAATTTCTCATTCATATCCAGAACTGATTTTCTGATTTCTCTCTATTGGTTTTCAGATTTCTTTTAGATCTTATTGAGCTTCTTTAAAATCAGTATTTTGAATTCTTTACCTGGCATTTCAGAAATTTCTTTTTGGTCAGGATCCATTACTAGAGAGTTAGTGTAATCCTCTGGGGATGTCTTAACCCCCTGATTTTTCGTGCTTCCAGTATTATGCAGATTTTTTTTCTCATTTGGAGAAATAGTCACTCCTTATTTTTGAATTTACTTGTGTTTGGACAGAACTTTTCTTTTCCCCCCTCTTGAGGATGTGACTGTAATGTATGTTTTGCAGGGCTATTTTAGCTTTGCTTCTGGGTGCATTCAGTGGCAATGACTATGTATGAATTCCTTGGTTATAAATTACCATCATGTGGTGGCTTTTTCAAATGCTGGTTGTAGTAGTGGTATACCAGGCAGGTGAGTAGGCTTATGACACAAGGAGCTTATCTCATTCCTAAGTGCTATGGACTTGTGTTTCCAGATTTTGTCTTATATTGTGCAGGTTGACCTCCAGGCCAGTCAGTGACACTTGCAGGTAAGAGCTGGCTGTTGTGGTAGCAGTAAAGTTCATGCTTAGTCTTTGTTTGCCAAGAGAAACTCCAATGTCCCAGACAATGGGCAGGATTGTGGAATGCTCAGTGGTTTGGGTTTTATGCTCAGCCTCAGAGAAGGTATTAAGTTGGGCAGAGCTGGACCAGGGAAGCCTGCACTTGCGCTGCTCCCCTCCCCCACCTCCTAAACAGTGAATGCAAGCACTGTTTCCGAAAAGAGTTTGGAGAGCAGTCACCAAATGCCTGGAGATATGCCTGGTAAAGGGTAGAAACACTGCTGATGCACCAAGTTCCTCATGTGTGAAGATTGGAGGAGGCAAAGCTCCTACACCAGGTGAGCTGGTATGGGATCTGCCTCCCTCTCACTCCTCAGAACCAATGGAATTGAATCCCATCCTGACTTGAGCTGGGACACTTAGTAAAGTCACATGCAGATTGGCTTTAGAACGCAGTGCCATCCCTGTCCACAAATCTTGCCACTTGGGGAAAACCACGGCTGTCTAGCAAATCTCCTCCCTCTCTGGTTCCACAAAGGGGGAAAGCCCAATTTCAGCTCCTATGGCTTGAATGCACTACACAATCACCACTCAGTTCTGGCTGTGGGGTCCCTTCCCCAGCTCCAGTCCCAGCACTCCAGTCTCCAGCCCAAGAATCTCTAATGCCTGTGGCTGCTGCTGCTAGCGTACTGAATCCTGACCAGTTTGGTGTGAGCCAGGATTGAGAAGGGCATCCTCCTGTTAGATCCCAGGTCTGAGAAAATGTCTGGAGCACTTCCCAGTATTTTTCTTTCTCAGTCTCCTGGCTTCTTGCCATGTTAGCCGCAGGGCTTAGAAGGGCCAAGGTAGTTTCCCAGGGCCTGGGTGGTATGGTTTCCCAGTGGAAAGGAAGATCATAGAGGCACACTATTTGCTCCCCTACCACATCAGGGACCTCACTCACAGTTCTCAGCCAGATGCTGTTACTCAGGCTGCCCTCCCACTTTCTGTTTTCCAGGATTTGAATTTCTGTGTTCCTTCTTGAATAAAAGATCATTATATGACTCTCTCTCTCCACTATTTTTTTTTTTTTTTTTTGCTTCAAAATAGGTGAAGCATGCTAGAAAAGCCTCTGATCTGCCACCTTGGGGGAAGCAAAAGAGAAGTCCTCTGTTTCTTTATTGACCTTTTATCTGGTGGTCCTATCCATTATTGAAAGTGGGCTATTGAAATCTCTTATTATTATTGTGTTGATATGTATTTATCCCTTCAATTCTGTCAATGCTTTCTTCACATATTTAAGAGCTCTGATATTTGGTGCATAAATATTTATAATTACTGTATCTTCCGGTGAATTGATTCCTTAATCATTATATAGTATCCTTCTTAGTCTCTTATGACAGTTTTTGACTTAAAGTCTATTTTGCCTCATGTTAGTAAAGATATCCCTTTACTAATGGTTATTGTCTATATTGAGTATCTTTTTTCATCCTTCATGTTTAGCCCTTCTATGTTGTTAGATATAAAGTGCCTGTATGCAGCATATCATTGGATCCTATTTTTATTATTTTTATCCATTTAACCAATATGCCTTTTGACTGATGAGTTTAATTGCTTCTCTTTAAAGTAATTACTGATATGGAAGGATTTTCTATTGCCTTTTTATTACCTATGTCCTGTATATCTTATGGCTTTTTGTACCCTCATTCTTCTCTTACTGTCTTTGTGTCTTATCGATATTCTGTAGTGACATTCTTTGACTCCCTTCTCATTTCCTTTTGTGTGCATTGTATAGATATTTTCTTGGCGGTTACCACTGCAATTGTAGAAAGTATCTTTTTTTTATTATAAGTTCTGGGGTACATGTGCAGAACATGCAGGTTTTTACATAGGTATACATGTGCCCTGGTGGTTTGCTGCATCCATCACCCCATCATCTACATTAGGTATCTTAAAGTTATAACAAATCTATTTTAGGGTAGTAACTTAATTTCAATTAGATACACAAATTCTCCTTTATAGCCAAGCCCCCTTATGTTATTGTCATAAATTACCTATTGTGTATATTGTATACCAGTTAACACAGATTTATAATTGCTTGTGTCCATGATTTACTTTTAGACTCTATACAAAAATTAAAAGTGTGTTTATGCACCAATATGGTATCTATATTTATTTAAATGTTTATCATTAGTGGAGAACTTTATATTTCATATCACTATGTTGCTGCCTAGCATCCTTTGTTTAATTTGAAGGACTCTCTTTAGTATTTATTGTTTAGTAATATTGACTAAACAGCTTTTGTTTATCGGAAAGGTCTTAATTTCTTTATTTTTGAAGGACAGTTTTGCTGGATGCAGTATTTTTAGTTGATTTTTTTTCTTTTAGCACTTGAATCATACCATTTCTTTTTAGCTTTCAAAATTTCTATTGAGAAAACTGCTGATAATCTTAGTTGGCTCACTTGTACATGATGAGTTGTTTTTCTCTGGCTACTTTCAAGATTCTGTTGACTTAAAACAATCTGATTTATAACATGGCTTGGTATGGGTTTCTTCAGGTATATCATAGTTGCAGTTCATTAAGTTCTTGAGTTTGTAGGTCCATTTCTTTTATCAGCCTTCGGAAGTTTGTAGCCACTGTTTGTTCACATAAGCTCTTTGTCCCTTTCTCTTTCTCTCTTCCTTTTGAGAGACTCAATAATTTCAAATGCGCTGACTTCAAAAACATGGATTCTTTTGCTTGTATAAGTCTGCTGTTGAACCCCTCTACTGAATTCTTTATTTCACTTGGTATTTTTCAGGTCCATAATTTGTTTTTTGTTTGTTTGTTTCTTTTTTCAAGAGACAGGGTCTTACTATGTTGCCCAGGCTAGTACTGAACTCCTGGGTTCAGCAATCCTCCCTCCTAGGCCTCCCAAAGTGCTAGGATTAGAGGCTTGAGCCATCATGCCTGGCCTTATAACTTTTAAAAAATACTTTCTCTTTGTTGATAGTCTTATTTTGTTCATGCATTGTTTTCCTGATTTCTGTACAGTTCTGTGTTCTCTTGTAGGTCTTGATCATCTATATGAGAGTTACTATAAATTCCTTTTTAAGAAGCTTATAGATCTGCATTTCTTTAAGGCAAACTTCTGGAGCTTAATTTTGTTCCTTTGGTCAGGCCATGGTCCCATTTCTTTGTATACCTTGTGGTCTTCTGTTGAGGTGTGAGCATTTGAATAAACAGCCACCTTCCTCAATCTTTATGAACTACTTTTATTTGGGGGAAGACTGTGACTAGTCAGGCTGGCTAAAGGTTCTGAGACCACTCAGATTTTTCCTGGGGATGTGTTTTCTTTGGGGTTGTATGCTTGCTTTTAGTATATCTGGGTGCTTCTGACTGTCTTACTTTCCTGTGTCTTCATGGGAGCTGTTTCTGTTGTATTCCTCTGCCCTTAATCTATTGCTTGCCCCCCTGGAGCCTGCCTGCAGAACTAGAGAGTCTCTGCTGTCTTAACATGCTAAGGCATTCACCTGCTTTCAGTGGCCTCTAATCTTGTATCCACACTATGCCACTGCCATTCTCATCAGTTCCCTGAGCAAAGTAAGGTAGCCCACAAAGAAGTTAGCATGCTGGACTTAAGTTTCACTTTATTCCTTCTGTTCCAGGGGAGGGGCCCTGTAACTAGAGTAATGTAATGAACTCTCTTACCCTCTCAGGCACCATCCGTTCTCTTGTTTTCGCACTTGCCTGCATTCTGTAGTCCATAAACTAATTTCTAGATTCCTCACAAAGCTATCTGTAATATATACAGAAAAATAATTTGTCTCTATAAGAAAACGAGGACCTGGAGCTTCCTAATCTGCCATCTTGCTAATGTCACTTCTGTATATTATTTCTGCAGTGTGTATATATAACCATATATATATATAATATGTATTATATATATAGTTTCATATACATATATATATATGAAAACTGTAGCAGATAAGGACTAAATGCTTTTTCCTTGATAGACATTATTAGATTTATTCTCACCTTGAGCCCTTTTCCCAATCCTTACTGTTACTGAATTTCTTTTCATATTCCACTAGAAAATACAAATAGTATGGATTGTCTCCTTGCAAAACTTTCTGTAATACATTTTGCTTGGATATGCTAGTACTATTTTAAGGATGAAAAGTATAGTAGGTACTTCTATTATCATACTTAATTTCCATAATATCATTACATGGATCAGCTGTACTCTTTGCTATTCATTAAGATAAAATGAAAATGTATCCCTGCTAGTAATGGAGTTCTCAGATGGTTTCATTTTCAAATGCAAAAATTAGGTTTGAATGTTTATTCTTTTTTTTTGAGACGCAGTTTTGCTCTTGTTGCCCAGGCTAGAGCGCAATGGCATGATCTCGGCTCACTGCAACCTCTGCCTCCTGGGTTCAAGCGATTCTCCTGCCTCTGCCTCCTGAGTAGCTGGGATTACAGGCATGCACCACCATGCTTGGCTAATTTTCTATTTTTAGTAGAGACGAGGTTTCTCCATGTTGGCCAGGCTGGTCTTGAACTCCTGACCTCTTAAAAGCAAACTTTTATTGAAGGTCTTTTCTGTGCAGATATCTTTAATGATTGGGGGATATAAAGATGAAGTGGACATAATCCTATCCTTAATGAGCTTACAGTGTGATAGCAGGGCGGGGAGAGGGGAGCAGAAAAAAATAAATAACTAGTGACAACACAGAAGTAGAGAAGAGGCCAGGTGCTGTGGCTCATGCCTGTAATTACAGCACTTCGGGAGGCCGAGGTGGGTGAATTGCTTGAGCCAAGGAGTTCAAGACCAGCCTGGGCAACAGCGTGAAACCTCATCACTAAAGAAAAAAAAATTAGGCATGGTAGCACACACCTGTAGTCCCAGCTACCTGGGAAGCTGAGTGGGAGGAGCACCTGACCCGGGGAGGTTGAGGCTGCAGTGAACCGTGATTATGTCACTGCACTCCAGCCTGGGTAACAGAGGAGAGACCTTGTCTCAAAAAAAAAAAAAAAGTAGAAAATAAAATTTTTTGGAAGATACTAAAGGACTTATTTTGGGTTCTTTTATTGGTAAATATTTTAAATTATGTTTACTTGACTATAAAATGAAAATAAGATTCCCTAGTAGCAGCAATTTAATATGGTTATAACTTTGAGAAAGGACAACAGGAGTTAGAAAAAATATAATTAACTGTTTTAAATCTGGTAGTCTTACATTCTAGCTATAATATGTGATTATATTTTTAAAATATAATATTGAGTATACTCAATTCCAGGAAAGGTTCTAGATGTGACTAGTACTTTGGTACCACCTACTAAACAAAGTTTAATGTCTTAAACTAATAAATTACGAAAAGGCAGAATTTTGGTGGGGGTGGGGTATAGGATGGGGTAGGGAGTGGTTATAGCCTGAGTGACCTATTACTTTATAATCACTTTTGTGTTCCATTTGTTGAGAGGTTAAGGGTTTGGTCTGAAAGACCTGAATTGGGTAAGTTTGAATTCTTGCTAGAAAGCATGAATTACCTAGATTTTTGCTTTGTCTTCCTAGAACACAGATTTTAAACTGGTAGTCCATGTGCCAAATTCAGTTTACAGATGTTTGACCTACAGTATTTAACAACTATTTTGAATTATTTACCAACAATTAAAATTGGGACATTTAGGTGAGCTTTCATTTGGTTTTGTGCAATGTAAGCTACCCAGATTCATTTAAAAAACTGGGAGATTTAGCATAAAAATTCAGTCTTCAGGCTTTTTGAAGTCAGAAGATTTCGCAATATGTGGCCTCCATTTCCTAAGGGCCACAGTCTCCTTAATCAGAATGGCTACTGCCCACTTTTGTGGGGCAGGCACACTCCACTTCATCCCAGTCCCCTTTAAACTCTATTATTATTTCTGTAACATCAAGGCTGAGTATCTGTTCTACTTATCAGGCTTATATTTCTAAAGGCATCAAACTACAGATCACATGGGCCACATGCAGCCCTACATCTGTTTTTTTATGGCCCACAATCTAAAAATGGTTTTTATATTTTCAAATGGTTGAAAAAATACAAGAAAGATATATTTCTAGATGTGAGAATTATATGAAATTCAAATTTCAGTGTACAAATAAAGTTTTATTGTAGCATAGCCATGGTTTTTTTTTTTTTTTTTTTTTTTTTTAACATATTGTCTACGGCTGCTTTTGTGCTATAGGGTTAGAGTTGAGTAGTTGAGATAGAGGCCGTATGACTTGTGAAGCCTAAACTATTTACTATTTGGCCCTTTAAAAAATTTGCTGAGGCTTGATACAGAACAAAAGGAAAAGCTCTCCTCACCTCCCCTTTTAATCTTTTTCCTTTTCTTGTCTCTTTCACTGTTTTTTTGCTATTCTATCTTAACATGTTTCTTTAGATCCAGGCTAGAATTACCTTATCAAATTCCATTTCACAGCAAGAATGAAAACAGTGAAAAACTCAGGAGACCAGGGTTCTGATCTCTGTGTTTAACTGTGATCTTAGACAAGTCATTTAATCTCTCTGAGCTTCTATTTCTTCATTTGTTCAACAAAAGTGCTAAATTAGATCATCTCTAAAATACTTCTTACTTTCAATTCCATGCAGTAGACAAAAAAGAAAGAAGAGATAAGCTGGGAGAATAAAAATGTAAAGGACAAAGACTAAAGAATGACTGGGAGACTCCTGGTTGCTAGTAGGTAGGATAGAATAATAATTGCCACCTTTATTTAGTTAGCCCATTTACATAAATTATCTCTAATTTTCATAATGACCCTTTAAGGTAGGTATCATTACACCATTTGCAGATACAGAAACTGAGGGTCAAAGAGGTTAATTGGCTTGCTCTAAACCAATATCTATTAAGTGGCAAAAGAATCAAGTTTCATACCTGAAATGTCTGGCACAAAGCCAGTGCTCTTCCATTTCAACAAACTGCCGGAGTCAAGAGGAAAAGCGAGCTAAGAGAACTTATTGCTTTTATACATTTGTCTTCTGAAAAAAAATTGCACTATTTCTCTGGTGATCTTATACATTATTCTTTAAACCTATCTATTCTTTTGTTGGCTTTGTGCCTTCAAAGGAGATATCCTTTCCAGTCTAAAATCTCCAAAGGATTTTCAAGGTAAAACACTTTTCAAGATGTTGAATCACATGGAAGAATGAAAATCTTTTATAATATTCTTTGTTAAACTGACAGCTCTACTTAACAGAAACCATTAAAATATTTACAAAGTAGCAGCTGCTCTTGTAAAAAAAAAAATACAGCTTTTTGGAGGCATAAAAATAAACAAGTTGATAAGTACAAGATAAACCATTTGATGACTTCTTTATGTACATTGCACAATATATGGAAAATTTCGATATTTACACAGCAATTATACTACAAAGCCTTTTAAGTTAAAATGACGAAGACTGAGTAAGAACTGAACTGTTTACAAGAATTTTCCATACTGATCTTGGAAACAATTTAGGGAACCCCCAAACATAATCCTTTAAGAAGTGTTAGATTTTAGGTGTTTTTTTTTTCAAAAAAGCTTTTTTCTTAGAAGATAGTTATATATGAATGAATCTCTAATGAACTCAGTTGAGTTTTATATCATATTAGCATTACAGCCAAGCTTCTTATGTAAATAATTAGAAGTTGTGGGAAACAGATCAAGAGAGCAAATCAGTATGTCAACAAAAATGTTTAAAAGTAAAATTGAACATTTGCATTTTATATCTTAGTCTGTTCATTTGACATTATTTATTTATTTAGAGACAGAGTCTTGCTCTGTTGTCCAGATTGGAGTGCAGTGGCACTATCATAGCTCACTGCAACCTCTAACTGCTAGGCTCAAGCAATCCTTCCCAGCTCAGCCTCCTGAGTAGCTGGATGTACAAGCATGAACCACCATACCTGGCTAATTTTTAAATTACTTTTATAGAGATGGGGTCGAACTATGTTGCCGAGGCTAGTAATTTGACATTGTATATATAAGCTGAGTGATTATAAACATTAATTACTAAAAATCTGCCTTGTTGAGTAAAATTTACTAATTTTATCAAAATAGAGCAGTGATAGGTAACTTTTACAACCCAAGGTTATTTATGAGGAGAAAAAAATACATATAATGCATTTATATTTTATATATATATATATATATATATATATATATATGAAAGTGGCTTTTGGCAAAATTTTGAG
>PVKP010037835.1:0-21350 GCA_004027715.1 Plecturocebus donacophilus
TTTTTTTTTTGGTCATAGTCTTGCACTGTCCCCCAGGTTGGTGCGATCTCAGCTCACTGCACCCTCTGCCTCCAGGGTTCAAGTGATTCTGCTGCCTCAGCTTCCCACGTAGCTGGGATTACAGGCGCCCACCACCACACCCAGCTAATTTTTTGTATTTTTAGTAGAGACAGGGTTTCACTATGTTGGCCAGGCTGGTCTCAAACTCCTGACCTCATGAACCTTCTGCCTCAGCCTCCCAAAGTGCTGGGATTACAGGCGTGAAACAAGCCTTTTCTTTAATGGAAGAGATACACTAAATTAGTGAAAGGAATTTTCAGCATTAGCCAATCACTCTCAGGAAAGTTTGATTCCCCCAACAGAAACATATCCCAGCTAAAAAGCTTCTCAATGCCCCTAAAAGCAAAGCCATCTCCAGTTTTCTTTGGAAGAAAAGAGAAAAAGTAACACAACTTCATAACATAAGGGAAAAAGAAATAACTATACAGGCTCCCCAGTCATTAAAAATAATGAACCAGACAATGATATATAAGAAAAGAAAGAAGTTTGGAAATATACAGCAAAATCTCAGAAATGATTCTGTGTTATGGTCATTCCCACTGTTCCCCAGCTACCCTGCTAAATGCAAACATCAAAAATAAATAAATGTAGGCAAAGGCGGGCAGATTAGTTGAGGTCAGGATTTTGAGGCCAGGTGAAACCCTGTCTCTACTAAAAATATAAAAATTAGCCAGGTGTGGTGGCATGCACCTGTAGTCCCAGCTTACTTGAAAGGCTGAAGCATGAGAATCGCTTGAATCCAGAAGGAGAAGGTTGCAGTGAGCTGAGGTCACATTGCTGCACGCCAGCTTGAGCGACAGAGCAAGACTCCATCTCAAAAAAAAGCAAATCTATTCTCCACTACCGACTCTCTGGCCTCCTTATAACATTATATATGCTAACAGGTATAACAGTATATTTGGCTCTAGCTCTTCAGTCTGGAACTTCATGTTTTTCTTTCCATATGTAACATGATAAGACTCTTCCTCTCACTTATATATCGAATCTCCACTACCAGCTCAGCACTGTGTCAGACGTGAAATACTATAAGAGCTTTGAGTTCTGTTGGGAAGACACACACTTTCATGAAATAAACCACAAACAATACAGAAGAGTGGACTGAACTCTCCATCTTCTAATTTCAAATATCTGTTTTCCCCACTCTATAGCAGCAGCCTACCAACTCTCATGATGACACCAGGGACCTTATCTCACACACGCATGCACGCACGCACACACACACACACACACACACACACACACACACACACACACACTGCACTTCTGTTTTTTTCTGTTTCAAATTCCAACTCTAGCCTCCTATTTGTTTGCTCTGTGGCTCAAGAATCCCAACCACAGCAATTCTTCAATATCACTTTGGAACTGCAATGCACTTCCTCACATCTATCAACCTCTCTCTCTCCTTACCCCATCATTCTCTTTGGAGTCCGTGTTCCATCTTTAGAACTGCTTCTCTACAAATCCTCACAAGTCTTGCCCATTCTTCCTTCCACTGTTGTATTTCCCTGATAAAACGTCAACTCTGATTAGATGTATGTAGGCACCTTCCTTCACCAGGTCTTCCCCTGAGCAACTGAAGGTTACTAAAGAAACTCCACAACATGCAGACTGGTTTCAATTTAAAGTCACGATCTCAGTCTTTAAATGGGCTCTCAACAATGTGGAAATCCTATTACATTTCTGCATTAATACTGATCTACACTCTGTAAGAGGAGTATTTCATACCATCTCCCGCCCTCACACCATCTCCCGTCCCTCTTCCCCACTCTCAACCTTCCTGGATTCCAAGTTGAGGAACCAAAGGCCATCTTAGGAGAGTTCTTTCATCACTCCACGACCAAATCCACTAACTTCTCCACATCTGAACTCATATTTTCCTAATTTTTACAGTTAGAGTCGAGGAAGTACCTTTTCTACTTGAACCATCACATAAGTTCCACTGATTACCCCCAATTCTTCATCATCGGGCTCTCTTTTGTTAGTGGATTATTCCAGCAGTATTTTTACAAAACTGTAGTACTGACATTCTAAAACCAAACAAACAAACACTATCAAGCAAAAAAAAAAAAATTTCCTTGAAACCACATTCCAATTCAATACCATTCTATTTCTCTGCCCCCTTTCACAGACTAACATCCACTAAAACTGGTCTACACATCCTGTTTTCACTTTCTCCCATTTACCCATTATCCCACACCAAGGTATTCTTTTCCCACACTGAGCCTGCTCAAGGGCTTGCATAGACGTAAGCCCCATGATACTTTCCTGTCCTCATCTTAGTCAATATCCAAGCAGCGATTGATGCAGGTGATAAAACTGCTCTTCTTTCTTGACTTCAAGATAACATTCTCAGCTGGTTTATCATCTCTCTTTTTGTCTGTTCCATTTAAACTTCATTTATTTTCCTCCTCTTTTACCTGATCTGTTGGTTTGTCCTAAGACTCCATCTTGGATCTTTTTTCTTCCTCAGTTATACTTTCTAGGTGCTCTCAATCTATCTGAAGTGAAAACTGGTAGGCAACTCCCAATATCTATTCCGTCTCCTACAATAAGAGAACTTCCCATTTATAGGTGATTGCATTGTTATCTGGAGAAAAAAAAAAAAGGTGCATCTCCCAGCCTTCTTTTCAGTTAGATGTGGCCAGGTGATTAAGCTCTGACAGCAAGAAATAAATGAAGTGGTGTCTAAAACTCCTGGGAATTGCCTTTAAATGAAGGTGGAGACATGGACTTCTTTTCTTTTCTCCATCCTACTTCATGAAAATGCAGATACGTTGAAGATGTGATGGAGGGGCCAGAGCTGGAGTTGGAATGGCCCTCCTGAACCACAAAGTGGAACGGCATAATGAAGATGGTTATGTGCCCAGACAACAAGGCGGAAGAAGATTGATTTCCTGATGATTGAGAAGCTACCATATTAACACTGGACTATCCACCCAGACTCTTAGAGAGAAAAAAAAAAATTATATCTTGTTTTAAACCACTGCTATTTTGGGTTTTCTGAAATAGGTAATCAAATATAATCCAAACTAATACGCTATCTTATTGCTTTAAATATCATTAATCTACTAGCAACTCACAAATTTACATCTATAGTCCAGACCTCCCTTCTGACTCTAAAGATGTATGTCAACTGTCTGCTGGATATTCCCATTTGGAGAAGGAAGCATGAGAGCTAGCAGAAATCTTTGAGCTCTGGATACAGAATATTCTATCTGAGAATACTGTTCAAACTCAGGCATTAAGTGACATGAAAGGATGCAAGTTTTAAGTGGGTCCAGCGTAGGAAAGAGCTCTATACCAAGTCCAAGCAGTGGTGTATTCAGCCCTGTAACTTGTATTATCTGACCTAGCAGAATGTATGATTCTCAAGGTATATTCGTTTGGGGGGAAATGCTATTGAGAGTTTATGGTAAACTCCTGCAAGAGAATGACAACATAAATTTCCAGAAAAAGACTATGACATTTGCAGCAGATAATTATATTTTATTTTTTAAAAAAACACCTCTAGTGTGCTACTGGGTTGTGAGAGAGATGAAATATCTGATCATAAGGCATCAAGCGGCCATGTGGCCAAAGTCGTGCATCATGAACTGGGTTCTCTCAGACCCAGAAAGTCGTAAAATAGGATGGGGCCAGCAGATTCATCAGGAGACTGAAGTAGTACATCCAGGACAGAGCATGAGTAGGGAAAGATGGCACAGAGAAGCTGCATGAAGCAGATCTCCACATCCTCCACAGTGTCACAGACAATTCTCCCTTGATTCATGCATCTGGCCACCTGGGTAGACCTCTGTGAACAGCTGACAGAAGAGGAAAAAAAGCAGAACATGGTTCATGGATGGAGGGACTTGATAGGTAGGTACAAGCCAATAATGCACCACTGCTGCACTCTGGGGGACACTGAACAATAGCAGCTATGTGTTTTGCTGTTGGTCCTCCACTTTATGGGGAAGAAGCAGCCTGAAGTAAGACTACACATAGACTCATGGGCACAAGTGAGTGGTTTGACTGGTTGACCAAGGACATGGAAGGAAAAAGTTTGGATGATCAAGGACATGGAGGTTTGGGGAAGAGGCCTAGGGATGGATCTATGGGAAGAAACACAAGATGTGGGCCAGGCACAGTGGCTCACACCTGTAATCCAAGCACTTTGGGAGGCTGAGGCAGGTGGATCATGAAGTCAGGAGATTGAGACCATCCTGGGCAACATGGTGAAACTCTGTCTCTACTAAAAATATAAAAATTAGCTGGGCATGGTGGCCAGAGCCTGCAATCCCAGCTACTTGGGAGGCTGAGGCAGGAGAATTGCTTGAACCTGGGGGGCAGAGGTTGCAGTTAGCTGAGATTGTGCCACTGCACTCCAGCCTGGGTGACAGAGCAAGACTCTATCTCAAAAATAAAACAAGATGTGAAAATTTTTCTATCACATATTAATGTTCACCAGATAGCATCCACCACAGAAAAGGTATTTAAAAGCCAAGTAGACACCATGATGAGGCCAGTTGGCATCAGCCAGCCTCTGCCACTGGCTACCGTAGTGCTAGCACAATAGGCTCATGAATGGAGTAGCCATGGTTCAGGGCTGGAGGATATGCATGGGTCCAACAGTGTTATGAGCTGTCATTCACCGAGGCTTTCTATTGCCACTGGCAAAGAACCTGCTAGCAACAGAGACCAAAGCTGAGGGCCCAACACAGCATCCTTCTTGAGGAGACCAAATGGTAAGTTGATTACATTGGACCCCTTCCACTTGAAAGGAGCTGGGATTTGACAGTTTACCTTTGTCTTTCATGCCTACAAGGCCTTTGCCAGCACCAGTATCCAAGATGTTATCCACAGAGCATTCAGTCCACCAGCACAGGGTCCTGCACAACACTCTACCAGAGAAAGGGGCCCATTTACAGCAAAGGAGGTGAAGCAGGGCGGCACATGGCCATGAGATCCACTGGTCATTTCATATTCTGCATCTCTCCAGAGGACACTGCATTGATAGAGTGAAAGAACAGCCTGTTGCAGGTGCAGCTTAGGTGTCACCTTAGAGGTGATACTCACAGGATATACACACAGTTTACACCTAAATCAACAACCATTATGTTATGTTGTGTCCCAAGTAGGCAGAATGCACGGGCCTGGGAACCAAGGGGTAAAAAAATAGGAGTGCCTTCACTTACTATCACCCCCAGTAACCCACCAGGGAAATTTGTGCTTCTTTTCCCTGGAACTTCAGACTCTGTGTGTCTTGAGATCCTATTTCTCATGGGAGCAACAGATCTATCCAGGGATACACAAGTCCCACTAAACTTTAAGTAAGTTACTTGGAGCTCCTTCTTCCAAAAGCCAAGCAGGCAAAGAAAGGCACTACCATACTGGCAGAGGTCACTGGTCTTTTTCATCAGCAGGAGGTGGGGCTGCCACTACATGAGAGAGACAGGGAAGAATGTGTGTGGCACCAGGTGACCTACGGGCAGTTCTCTTGGTATCCCCCTGCCTGATTTGATGATACAAGAACATGTACAGTGAACTTGGATCTTGGATATTTAAGGAATAACCAGGGGTTCAGTCCCCACCGCATAAGTTAACACCTAAGCCGGCAGATGTACTGGCCAGGAGTGAAAAGATTTAGAGTGAGTATAAAGGAAGGTTGGGGAGAACCACTTGTAGCCTTGAGCCTAACTGCAGCTGAGAGGCATCTCATCCCACGAACTTTTATCTTATAGGTTTTCCCAGGAAAAAGAGAATGACCAGAATCCTTGAGGATCTGTCCCCAGATGAGGTGAACAGAAGTTCAGCATGTAATGAGGAAGAGGTTCACTTTGAATTAGATGTCAGGTTGACTTTTAAGTTTGTCTGGACTGTATTTTAACCACTCAAATTGACTGGAAGCTTATATTAATAGTTCTGCCAAACATTCACTAAGAGATGAGAAAGTGGGGGAACAAGGTTGAAAGCAGTCACTGGGAAAAAAATAAAGCTGTTGCAAGTTTATATCCAAATGAATCAAGAATACTCAATGCACTGTTCACTGTTACTTGTTTATCTCCTCTCCCATGGCTTTGTAATATCCAGGAGGGCAGAAACCACTACCTGCTTTGCCCACCTAGTACCTAGTACAGAGCCTGGCATGAAGCAGTACCACAACATAGCTATAGCGGTTGTTGGTATAAATGTAGTGAACAGTTGTGTGCAGAGGCTGTAAGATCTGAAAGCCACCGGAGGGCAATGAACAGTCTAGTAGACAGACAAAGATTAAGCTGGATTCTGAAATGTGTCTAGATATCCTTTCTTTTTCCTTGTAGAGTGGGGTAGGTAGGCCCTCTTTACTTCTAACTGTAGCTTATTGGCCCTGTGTAGCTGCCCAAACAAATTGTTCAAAAATATCACTGCTTTACATGATATATATTAAAAATGTTAAAATATATAACAAGGATGGGTGTGGTGGCTCACACCTGTAATCCTAGCACTTGGGGAGGCTGAGGTGGGAGACCAGAAGTTCTCCACTTGAGACCAGAAGTTCGAGGTTGCAGTGAGCTATGATTGTGCCACTGCACTCCAGCCTGAGTGACAGAGCAAGATCCTCTCTCTATAAAAAATAAATTAATAAAATAAAATATATAACAGCATTGCTCCCAAAAGTTTCATCAGTTGAGAAATCACTATGTATCAGTATTAAACACTTTATGTAGGCTTAGAGTTGGGTTAAGTGCCTTTCAATGATAAAATCCCCTTGTGAAAATCCCAGACAGACTAATTCATCAATACTGAATTCATCACCACAACTCTGAGTGTTGCAGTAGGGTTGTAGGATGATTTGTTTTATATTTAAATACTAGCAAACAAGATTTAATAATGGAACTACAGAAATGCTACTGTCATCCCAGATCTCTCTCTTCAATAAACAGAAAACACTACAACTTCTGCCACATGGATCTAAGACTATTAAGGAGATATTAGCTCCACCAAGACAAGTCAGAGAATTAAAAAGTCTAAAGTATGGAAATTCTAAAGTAGGGCTGTCCAATCTTCTGGCTTCTCAGGGCCACTTTGGAAGAAGAATTGTCTTGAGCCACACGTAAAATTCACTAACACGAATGACAGCTGATGAGATAAAACATCAAAAAACCTCATAATGTTGTAAGAAAGTTTAGAAATTTCTGTTGGACCACATTCAAAGCTGTCCTAGGCTGCGTGCAGCCTGCAGGCCATGGGTTGGACACGCTTTCTCTAAAGTGACTGAATCAGGCTGGGCACGGTGGCTCACGCCTATAATCCCAGCACTCTGAGAGCCCAGTACTTGTGGATCGCTTGAGTCCAGGAGTTTGAGACCAGCCTGGCAACATGATAAAACCCTGTCTCTACAGAAAATTAGCCAGGCATAGTGGTGCATGCCCGTAGCCCCAGCTATTCAAGAGGTTGAGGTGGGAGGATCACCTGAGCCTAGAGGTCAAGGCTGCAGTGAGCCATGATTACACCACTGAACTCTAGCCTGGGTGACAGAGCAAGACCCTGTCAAAAAATAAATAAATATAAAACAAAATAAAGTGACTGATTCAGACATTTGACTCTGCTCAGTAAAATTTTCTCAACAAAAACATAAAGTTTTTGAAATATATAAAAACTGAGACTATCAGCCTATTTTTAACTAGTCCAGCTTCTTTATTTTTAGTTCAGGTATCTGTGTCTAACATTTCTACCAAAACAAATCCCCTATTCTGTAGAAACCCAGGGAAAGTTCACCTCTCTAAATTTGCAGCTGTCAACTCCAAACTTTCTTGGGTAGAGAAGGCTGCTTCCTAAATCTGTGTCCAATATATACAGTTTCAGGATATATATACAAATGCCTAGCTGTAACAATGAAACTCAAGCTATCACAAGAGAAAAAGCCCCCACTCCAGAAAGCTAAATGCCTAGAACAGAAGCTATTCCCTATGACACCTGCCCACAATGATTTCCTTCCCTGTCTACCTATACCATACATGGTATATACTGAAGTACCTTGAATCATTAGCTCAATCATAAATTCCTTAGGGCCACATGTCTCACATAATGCCTTACAGAATCAAATGCTCAGTAAACACATATGAGGAATGAAGGGTAGAAATGCATCATTGTGTAGTCAGTGTCAGTTTGTGAGTGTTTGTGGGTTTAGAACAGCAAATATAAAGGCTTATCCCCTTCATTGCTAATGGAAGTTGGGGGTGGCGCAGGGAGGAGAGAAAGAGCACAGAGAGTAAGAGAAAGGAAAACAGGTAAGACACATACCCTCATTTAACTTTTGCTTGTCAGTCTAACTCTTGCTGTGCCCGAAGCCTAGAAGTGCCCTCCTAGAAGCTATAGAGTTTCTGTCCCTGTGAATGGAGTAAACGAATGCAGGCTAAGCATAAAAGTTCACGGTGATGCTTATCTCCTGAGCCATGATGTTTCCCAACATTCATTTTATGTAGTGAAGGGTTTAGGTGCAAAAACTGACGTCTTCACTAAGGAAATCATTTTTCCCTAAATAAAATGCTTTCAATATTAATATCTAATATTAGAGCACAGGCCATCTGCATACTCTAAAATGTCTTACATACTGAGGATTCTTCTATGAAATGAACACACTGGTTTTATGTGGAGTGAACACTTACGTACTTTTCCAAACTTGGTCAAGAGGAGTTCTTTTTTTAAAAGCTTGGCAGACTACTGGGAAAAGCTGTTCTTTTAAAGTACATTCAAAGATTATTTTGGAAAGCTGGAAAGTGAAGGCTTATAAGTTTACCAAACAGTCTGAAGGAAAGGTAATTGGCTTCCTTGAAAAGGAGTACGACTGCTTTATTCCTTTCATGCCTATCTACAGGAGAAAAAGGTACCTCAGAAAGGAAACCAGTGCTTTCTTTTAAACTAATTTATAAACCATAATTTGGTATAATTTGGTACTTCTGGTTTACATAACACTCATTTTGTGTACCTTTTAAGAATCTTTTTAAATGGTTTAAAATAAATTAAATGGCACTCTAATTTAGTTGTGCCTTTAAAAAGCTTTCTTACAATAAAAGCAATATGTACTCATCTTGTTTTATCATTTAATATATTTAATAGATTGTGAACACTTTCTTGTGTCATTAAATAATCAAAAAGTACCCTTTTTAATTTTTCAAAAGTATTTTTAAAAGATCTCTTTTACTGTCTACATTAATATATCAATGAGTATATCATATTTTATTTGGCCATGGCTTTGCTAATTTAGACCATATGACTAGTAATGATGAACGTGATTGCACATTTTTTAGCCCAGGTTTCTTGTTGTTCCTTTAAGACATAGTCATAGAATGGCAATTACAGGGCCAAAAGGTGTGACCTATCAGAATCATTGACTATAGATGGAACCTCTCACTTCCTCCTTCTCCAATCCTATTTAACACTTGAGTTGTCTGGAAGCCTTTTCCTAATGTTCACCTTTAGTACAGAATTAAGCTTCCTCTGATAAGACTTTCCATTTGTCATCAATATTTTTAGACTTTAAGCTTATCCCCAAAGAGAGGTTACACATCTGGATGAAATTTTTTTTTAGGATGTTTAGTATCAAGGCATTCTTTTCCTCTCAAAACTCTCTCCAAGATGAAAATGAAAAGAAACGGAAACTCCATATAAAGTCAGAAAATGGATACAGAAAGGATAAATGACTTAACTGAACAGGGAAAGGTTAAACCTGAGCACATACAAAATAAGATATCAGTGAAAGAAAAGCTAATTCATCCTCAAGAATTCTAGAAGAATCAGCCAGGCATGGTGGCACATGCCTGTAATCCCAGATGCCTGGGAGGCTGACGGATGAGGATAGATGAAGCCCAGGAGTTCGAGGCTGTGGCGAGCTATGATTGTGCCACTGCACTCCAGCCTGGGCAACAGAATGAGACCCTGTCTCCCTAAAAAAAATAAATAAATAAATTCTAGAATAATCAAATCAGGAAATGTAAGTACCAGATAGAAGTCAGGATTCCAATCCCTGGCATATTCAACTGATTCCCTTCTCACAGGAGACAGAAATTGAATCAGGAAAGACCAAATCAGAGGACAATAGGCATAGGGACTAGAGGGTTGTTGAGGAAAAGAACTGAAAACTGGAAGATAAAGTGAAAGTCTGCAGACTGAATATGAGAACCTGAGTCCTTTCCACTGCATAGCTTTAAAATGATGGCATCTGGGCTTCTTAGACACCTCAAGCAGGAGACTGGATGAATCCTCTATAATATGGATGTAATGAATAGATTGGAGAAATATTCTGTAAGTTTCTTTCCGGGAGAAACTGAGTGGCAGATGGGCAAAGACCTATAGATGCTGATATTTAGGGATCTCCAACAAAAAAAGCCAACCAGCCACCAATCCAATCATCCTGTTGTTAAGCCTATCAGAGAACAAGTCTTGAACATATGCTTTTATTCATTTAAAATATATTTACGGGCCTGGTGCAGTGGCTCATGCCTGTAATCCCAGCACTTTGGGAGGCTGAGGCTGGTGAATCACCTGAGGTCAGGAGTTCGAGACCAGCTTGGCCAACATGGCGAAACCCCGTCTCCACTAAAAATACAAAAATTAGCTGGGTGTGGTGGCCTGTGCTGTAATCCCAGCTACTTGGGAGGCTGAGGCAGGAGAATCACTTGAACCTGGGAGGTGGAGGCTGCAGTGAGCCAAAATTGTGCCACTGCACTCCAGCCTAGGTCACAGAGCGAGACCCTGTCTAAAAATGTGTGTGTGTGTGTGTGTGTGTGTGTGTGTGTGTGTGTGTGTGTGTGTGTAGAGAGAGAGAGAGAGAGAGAGACTGGTATGTTTTAAGCACAAAGGATTCAGCAATAAACAAAACAGAAATCCCTATCTCCATAGAGCTTCCATTCTAGTAGGGGATAACAGACAATAAACACAACAAATCAATAAACTATATGCCATATGGAGAAAAATAAAGCAGCAAAGGGGGATAGGGAATATCCAGTAATTCTAAATAAAGTGGCCAGAGAGAGGCCTTCTGAGAAGGTGACACTTGAACACAGACTTGAAGGAGGTGAGAGGAGGAACCATATGGATATTTGGGAAAAGAGAGTTCCCGGCTGGGAGAACAGAGAGCACAAGAGCCCTAAGTCATGAGCCTGACCAGTGTGTTGGAGTAACAACAAGAAGACTCCTGTGGCTGTGGCCAAGGGAAAAATACAATCATAGGAAATGAGATCGGAGAGGTAATTCCGGGACCAGACCACATATGGCCTTATAGACAATTTGTGGCAGACAGACGTGAGATGGGACTCCATCAACCCCAGTTTCTGCGTTCACACTTCTGTGTGACTTCATCCTGAGTGTGAGGCAGCACTTGTCCTTTGGTTAGGACTTAATTCTAACCCAAGGATTTGGCAAAGATGATAGGATGCCACTGTCGTGGTTATGTTGTCACACTATATAAGACCTTGTCTTGTAGGAAACTTGCCCTGGTCTCTCTCTCTCCTCTTGCTGGCTCATGGAAGCAAGCTTCTGTGAATCCTGCAACGGTAAGGAATTGAAGATGCCAACACACAAGTTAGAAAGCAGGTGCTTCCCTAGTCAACCTCCAGTTGAGCCTTTAATCCTGGCCAATACCTTGACTGCAGCCTTGTGAGAACCTAAGCAGAGGACCCAGCTAAGTTGTGCCTGGACTTCTGAACCGTAGAAACTGTGAGATGATAAATACGTACTATTTTAAGCCACTAATTTGTGGCAACTTGTTATATATCATAAAAAACTAAGATGTCATTGAAAGGACTTCGATTTTTATTTGGAGTAAGATGGAAAACTACTGGAGCATTTGGCACAGAGGTGATGTAATATGTGTGTTCAGTGTTTCATGCCTATAATTTCAGTACTTTGAGAGCCCAAGGCAGGCAGATCACTTGAGGCCAGGAGTTCGAGACCAGCTTGGCCAAAATGACAAAATTTCATCTCTACATAAAATACAAAAAAATTAACTGGACCCACACCTGTAGTCCCAGCTGCTTGGGAGTCTGAGGCATGAAAATTGCTTGAACCCGGGAGGCGGAGGTTGTAGTGAGCCGAGATCACACCACTGCACTCCAGCCTGGGCCACAGAGCGAGACTCTGTCTCAAAAAAAAAAAAAGTGATGTAATATGACTTACATTTTTAAAGGTCATTCTAGTTTCTGTTGAGAATAGTCTGTAAAGCATAGGTATGGAAGCAGGGAGATCAGTTAGGAGACTATTGTAATATCTAGGCAAGAGATGATGGTGGTTGGGACCAAGATAGTACAGATGAAGGTGGTAAGAAGTGGAAGGATTCTAGATATATTTTAGATGCAAAAACAGCTCTTTAGACTTTATCTTAAATATGAATAGACAACCTAAGACCATCAGATATTTGAGAAATAGTAGAAATATTTCTAATATAGTGGGATAAAATAAATGAAACAAAACAAAAACTTAGAGAAAATAGACACAATCCAAGGAGCAGAAGGAAAGTCATTAAGAACTCAGAGAAATGGCCAGGCAGGATGGCTCATGCCTGTAATCCCAGCACTTTGAGAGGCTAAGGTGGGCAGCTCATCTGAGGCCAGGAGTTCGAGACCAGCCTAGCCAAAAGCCTTTCACCTTTCAACATGGTGAAATCCCGTCTCTACTAAAAATACAAAAATTAGCCGCCCATGGTGGCTCAAGCCTGTACTCCTAGCTACTCTGGAGGCTCAGGCCAGAGAATCACTTGAACCCAGAAGGTTGCAGAGAGCCAAGACTGTGCCACTGCACTCCAGCCTGGGCAAGAGAGTGAGACACCATCTCAAAAAAAAAAAAAGAAAACTCCGAGAAATAATAAAAGATATTTCATCCTTGAAATAATAACGAGATACTATATAAAATTTTTAGAGTAATAATCTAAGAACAAAAAAAAGCTTTTCAAAATTAAAAATATATAAAAATTTTTAATCCAGGAAAATTTCTTAAAAGGTAGAAATAGGACAAAAAAAGACCAAAAAAATGGACAATAATAATAAAAAGAAACAGAAATTAGAAACAATCCAGGAGGTCCAATTTCTAAATAGCAGTTCCAGAAAGACAGAACAAAGCAAACAGTAGGAAGAAATTTTTTTTTAATTTAAAAAAAATGCATGGAAATTTCCCAAGCCCAAAGAACATGAACCTCCAGACTAAAAAAGTCTACCCACCAAGTGTTCAACCCAGGGACTAAAAAACAACACACACCGGGCAAATTATTATAAATTTTCCGAACACCAGGTTAAATAAAAGATTCTAAAAAACATCCAGGCCAGGTGCAGTGGCTCACGCCTGTAATCCCAGCACTTTGGGAGGCCAAGACAGGCAGATCACTTGAGGCCAGGAGTTCAAGACCAGACTGGGCAACATGGCAAAACCCTGTCTCTACTAAAAATACTAAAACAAGTAGGTGGGCATGGTGGTATACACCTGTAATCCCAGCTGCTCAGGAGGCTGAGGCATGAGAATTGTTTGAACAGGGAGGTGGAGGTTGCAATGAGCCAAGGCCATGCCATTGCATGTCCAGCCCGGGTGACAGAGCAAGACTCTGTCTCAAAGAAAAAAAAATCCTAAAAACATCCAAAGAGAAGAAACAGGTTACCTACAAAGAAGTGGAAGTCAAATTGCATTTGACTTATCAACGACAAGACTGAAGATGGAAAACACTGGAACAATACCTTCAGAATTCTGATGTGATGGGAAATTACTTTTGACCTAAGAGTGAAAAATATACAGAATTTTTAAAAATCTACAGTTTCTAAAGACTTACCTCCTATATATTCTTTTTTGGAAAGCCACTGTAAGATATATTTCATCAAAATAGAGGAGTAAACCAAGAAAAAAGAAAGATAGGAGAGGCAGGAATCAGGGATACTATACAGGAGAGAAATGAAAGGATTTTCGCAATATCTCAGGGTGCTGGCAAAGAGAAGCCCTAGGAAAACAACCATACGGACATCCTGGAGAATGGTGGGTCTAGATCGGAAGGCAGTGGTAGGAGGCTCCAGAAGGGATGGCTCCAGAAAAGAAAAAATAAAGCCGAAAGCTAAATTTTGCATATGTTATAATGGAGGCAATAAATAATTTCTAAAATAATGACCTGAGAGATCACAGTATATAAATAATTTTCAAAATATTTTAAAAACCTGCAATAATTTTAAAAAGTTAAATGAAGATAAGTGGTGTTGGGAAAACTGGTAGCCATATGCAGAAAACTGAAGCTGGACCCCTTCCTTACACCTTATACAAAAATTAACTCAAGATGGATTAAAGACTTAAACTTAAGACCTAAAACCACAAACACCCTAGAAGAGAACCTAGGCGATACCATTCAGGACACAAGCATGGGCAAAGACTTCATGACTAAAACACCAAAAGCAATGGCAACAAAAGCCAAAATTGACAAATGGGATCTAATAAAACGTAAGAGCTTCTGCACAACAAACAAAACTATCAACAGAGTGAACAGGCAACCTACAGAATGGGAGAAAAATTTTGCATTCTATCCATTTGACAAAGGGCTAATATCCAAAATCTACAAAGAACTTAAACAAATTTACAAGAAGAAAACAAACAAACTCATCAAAAAGTGGGCAAAGGATATGAACAAACACTTTTCAAAAGAAGACATTTACGCAGCCAACAAATATATGAAAAAAAAAACTCATCGTCACTGGTCATTAGAGAAATGCAGATCAAAATCACAATGAGATACCATCTCACGGCAATTAGAATGGCGATCATTAAAAAAATCAGGAGACAACAGATACTGGAGAGGATGTGGAAAAATAGGAATGCTTTTACACTGTTGGTGGGAGTGTAAATTAGTTCAACCATTGTGGAATACAGTGTGGCAATTCCTCAAGGATCTAGAACTAGAAATACCATTTGACCCAGCAATCCCATTACTGGGTACATACCCAAAGGATTATAAATCATTCTACTATAAAGACACATGCACACATATGTTTACTACAGCACTGTTCACAATAACAAAGACTTGGAACCAACCCAAATGCCCATTAATGATAGACTGATAAGGAAAATTAGCACATATACACCATGGAATACTATGCAGCCATAAAAAGGATGAGTTCATGTCCTTTGCAGGGACACGGATGAAGCTGGAAACCATCATTCTCGGCAAACTGACACAAGAACAGAAAACCAAACACTACATGTTCTCACTCATTAAGTGGGTGTTGAACAATGAGAACACATGGACACAGAGAGGGGAACATCACACACTGGGGCCTGTTGGGGGATGGAGGGGTTAGGGGAGGGATAGCAGGGGCTCGGGGGATTGGGGATGGATAACATTAAGAGAAATACCTAATATATGTGATGGGGGATGGATGCAGCAAACCACCATGGCATGTATGTATGTATACCTATGTAACAATCCTGCACAATCTGTACATGTACCCTAGAACTTAAAGTATAATTTTTAAAAATTTGAAATTACCTGAGCCTAGAACAAAACTCCTTTTTACATATAAGCATGTGGTTTGGTTTGGTTTAGTTTTTTGGTTTTTTTTTGCACAGTTTAAATATATACTGATTTTTTTCTTTTTAGGAGAGCAATGAAGAAGGAGGATTATACTTTATTTTGTTTGAAACTTTACCAAGAATTGTTCACCATTTTGGAAGATCACATCACTGACTGCAATGCCACTATAGTTGTTTTTGATGGCCAATAAAAATGCTAAATGAAGGCCAATATTACACACTCATGGTTGTAGCATTTGTAGCTATCACATTCATGGTGATTCCACATATAGCTGCAAGCATCTGACTATTTTAGCATATTTTCTGGTGTAGGTGGGCCTGAGCATTTGCATACTGAAATACATACTGTTTTATATAAAATTCCTTTATTTCTTTTTTATGTTACAGTTAAGGTACTATATTGATTTTTTAAATTATGTATATAAGTAACATATCATCTCTGATTTTCATTTCAGGATAGTAACAAGGGAGTTTCAAATAAAAGAGATGACCCTGAGTTGGATATAGTTGAAAACCACTGATGAAGTTTAACTGCCTTATTTCATAGATGAAGAAACTGAGGCCCTGTCCATTCAGTTTGTACAAGAACAAAGTCTGTCAATAACAGTGCAAGGAGCAGACCCCCGGACCTCTCCCTTTGCCTTTAGAAGCCATACCATGGGGCCAACAAATTTTCCAGCATCCTCAGATATTGCAAAGAAACTGATCCTTATTAAAATAGGCATACCTTGATGATCCTGAATAGGAAATCTGTGAATAAACCAAAGAAAAAAAAATAGGAATACCACTGCACACAGTGGCTTGTGCCTGTAGTCCCAGCTACTTGGGAAGCTGCGACAGGAAGACTGAATGATTCCAGGAGTGCAAGGCTCCACTGAGCTATGATCATGCCACTACACTCCAGCCTGGGTGACAGGGTAAGACCCTGTCTCTAAGGAAAAAAAAAATTAGATCTACCACAGATAACTAAGTAAAATAAACTATGGTCCAACATTAATACCTAAGCTCTTTTGTCTTTTTTTTTCCTTGAGACAGAGTCTCACTCTGTCACCCAGGCTGGAGCGCAGTGGCACAATCTCAGCTCACTGCAACCTGTACCTCCTGGGTTCAAACAGCTTTCCTGTCTCAGCCTCCCAAGTAGCTGGGATTATAGATGTGCATCACCACACCTGGCTAATTTTTGTATTTTTAGTAGAGACGGAGTTTCACTATATTGACCAGACTGGTCAATATAGTGGTCAAACTCCTGACCTCAAGCAATCTGCCCACCCTGGCCTCCCAAAGTGCTAGAATTATAGGCATGAGCCACCATGCCCAGCCCAACACCTAAGTTTGAATGGCATTATTTTATTTTCAGATGGCCCAGCATGTCAAGGGAAGATTCCTGCCTAGATCAGACACCAGGAAGAGCATCAGAGTGGGGAGGATCAGGTAAAAAAGGATGAGAAGAGCAGCAACAAACAAAAATACCAAAGACAAACTTCCTCTGCATCACTCTATTCCTGTATGTTAAGCCTGAGAGTAGTCTCAAGCTTAACATACAGGAATAGATAGTAAGAGAGGATATTTCTTTTTTTATTTATTTATTTTATTTTATTTTATTTATTTATTTTTATTATACCTGAAGTTCTGGGGTATATGTGCAGGATGTGCAGGTTTGTTACATAGGTATACACATGCATTGGTGGTTTGCTACATCCATTGCCCCGTCATCTACATTAGATATTTCTCTTAACGTTATCCCTCCCCAATTCCTCTACCCCTTGCTACCCCTCCCCTAGCCCCCCCACCCCCAACAGGCCCCAGTGTGTGATGTTCCCCTCTCTGTGTCCATGTGTTCTCATTGTTCAACACCCACTTGTGAGTGAGAACATGCAGTGTTTGGCTTTCTGTTCTTGTGTCACTTTGCTGAGAATGATGGTTTCCAGCTTCATCTGTGTCCCTGCAAAGGACATGAACTCATCCTTTTTATGGCTGCATAGTATTCCGTGGTGTATATGTGCTACATTTTCCTTATTCAGTCTAACATTGATGGGCATTTGGGTTGGTTCCAAGTCTTTGCTATTGTGAACAGTACTGCAGTGAACATATATGTGCATGTGTCTTTATAATAGAATGTTTTATAATCCTTTGGGTATGTACCCAGTAATGGAATTGCTGGTCAAATTGAATTTCTATTTCTAAATCCTTGAGGAATTGCCACACTGTCTTCCACAATGGTTGAACTAATTTACACTCCCACCAACAGTGTAAAAGCATTTCTATTTCTCCACATCCTCTCCAGCATCTGTTGTCTCCTGATTTTTTAATGATCACCATTCTAACTGGCATGAGATGATATCTCAATGTGGTTTTGATTTGCATTGAGAGGATATTTCTTTTTTTGCCATCTGACCTGGCCGTTGCTTTGCCATGACCAAAGCATTCCACCTTTGCAGAATCTCAGTGCATGTGTGACCTAGGATACAAGCAGGGAAGGTAATACCACGAGTTATAGGGGCTGTCCTAGATTACTTTCCCTTGCCATGACATTCAAGAGGAATCTCACAGAAATGGGCTCAATTCTAATTACCTTAGTTCAGGCTCAAAACATTTATTTCCTGGGCATACATGATCGTGCCTGGATTGAAGTACAAAAAAACAGCTAACTTTCTCAAGCAAGCCAGATAACCATACTAAGAAAAAAGGGTGGGATCTTTCAAACAATCCAAGGATTAACAGTGAGGATAAAAAATGGGCCAGATCTGCCATTCAAACATGAGTAGCTTAATTCTGATACATTTTCATGAATCAGGAAAATGAACCATAAAATTATCTTTAGTAGATAACATTAAACATGCATGACTCCAGTATCCTGTAGTATCCTTAAAAAACATGTCTAGCCGGGCATGGTGGCTCACGCCTATAATCCCAGCACTTTGGGAGGCCGAGGCAGGCGGATCACCTGAGATCGGGAGTTCGAGACCAGTATGACCAACATAGAGAAACCCCGTCTCTACTAAAAAATACAAAATTAGCTGAGCATGGTGGCACATGCCTGTAATCCCAGTAACTCAGGAGGCTGAGGCAGGAGAATCACTTGAACCCAGAAGGTGGAGGTTGCATTGAGCCAAGATTGAGCCATTGCACTCCAGCAGCCTGGGCAACAAGAGCAAACTCTGTCTCAAAAAAAAAAAAAAAAAAAATGTCCAAAGCCAAAGTTATTTTCCCCTACCACTACCATTCCAAACCATCTCGTTCTGACTTCCCCGTTTGCCATGCACTTTGCCACCATTCTTATAAACTCAAAGCCTCCATGTTTAGACCATTCTTCGCTCTGTGTGAATTTCAATCAGTCGCTAAAATTCCTCATATTTTGTCTGCCCCCGGTTTGTACTCTTTCTGCTACCTGGTTTTACCTGGATTACTGTCAGAACCACCACCTACTCTCTCTCTCTCTCTCTCTGTTTCCCCTATTTGTCTTGCCAGTTATATTCCTAAAGTGCAGCACCAATTCCTTCACTCCACTCATGCATTTATTTGCTCATTATTTCCTTTATTCATGCATCAAATAATCATGCCATTGTGTGCCAGGCGATGGGAATACAGTAGTGAACACGTCAGAGTCCCTTCCCGAGGAGCTTACTATCTAGAGATGGGTACAAACAATTCAGCAAGCATCAGAACTCAGAGTGATAGGTGGTATGAGAAGATCGCCATGGGGTAGGGTGGGTAGGACCAGTGTCCCACTCAGTTGGTGGGGGACAGAAAAGGCTTCTGGTAGAAATGATAGGTGAAACCTCAAGAGTAAGTTAGAGTCCAATGTTTTCTTTGTGAAATGTGTTATAGAATTATGACTCAACTTATTCAGCCCCCTTCGATGTCATCTAGCCAGATCCCTTACCCGATACACCAAAAACTCCCTCTTCATTCCAAGTTTACATTCATTTCTTATATTAATAAGAAGTAATACCAACGGATGCATTAAAATCTCAGAAATCACCACTAGAGAATATATCTATGTAACAAAAACCACCTGTTCCCCAAATGCCATTGAAATAAAATTCTAAAAAGAAGCTGGGTACAGTGGCTCACACCTATAATCCCAGCACTTTGGGAGGCTGAAGTAGGTGGATCGCTTGAGGTCAGGAGTTCAAGACCAGCCTGCTCAATATTGTGAAACCCCATCCCTACTAAAAATACAAAAATTAGCTGGGTGTGGTGGCAGGTGCCTGTGGTCCCAGCTACTAGGGAGGCTGAGGCAGAAGAATTGCTTAAACCCGGGAGGCAGAGGTTGCAGTGAGCTGAGATCCTGCCACTGTACTCCAGCCTGGGCAAAAAGCAAGACTCTGACTCAAAAAGAAGAAGAAGAAGTAATATTTATGTACATGTTTATTTGAGCTAAAATCAAATTTTTATTTGGGAAGATTTTGTTTATTTATTACTAAAGTTCCTTAAGTCATATATACCACACACTGCACATAGTAAGCATTCAAATGGTTTGCTAAATGAATGAATAAATGCAGGATGACAATGTTTACACATACAGATGAGTTAGAGTTCACTATCAATACAGGGCTATGAGGGGAGGTGAAGATTCAGAGGGAATGGAACAAGGAGTGCTCAGTAAACTGCAAGAAGCTTATCATTTCAGTTGGCAGAAATATAAGGAATGAGGCCAGAATGACAAGTTGAGGGCAGATCAAGAAGGATGTAACAAACTCTTCCAAAAACCCTTCAAAAAGGGAGTTTACGATGTATTGGGTAACAGATTTGGCTAGATGACGCCAAGAGGTCAGAATGAATCAAATCTTCAAAGACGTACCAAGTTAAATGCAGTTTCCCCATCCTGACATTCAAGACTTAGTATGACACAGCTCAGTCTCTCAGTCACCCCATAGTCTTTTCTCACTTGCTAGTCTTTTTTTTTTCTCGAGTCAGGTTTCACTTTGTCACCTAGGCTGGAGTGCAGTGGTGTGATCATGGCTCACTGCAGGCTTGACCTCCCAGGCTCAAGCCATCCTCCCACCTCAGCCTCCTGAATAGCTGTAACTACAGGTGCACATCACCACACTTAGCTCATTTATCTTGCATTTTTTGTAGAGACAGGGTTTCACCATGTTGCCCAGACTGATCTGGAACTCCTGGGCTCAAGCCACCCACCCATCATGGCCTCCCAAGTGCTGTGATTACAGGCTTGAGCCACTGCACCCAGCCTCACTTGCTAGTCTTTTACCTCAACACTGACTGTTCTATGATGTTGCTTATGCTTCTTCATCACCCTAGGACCACTCCAAACTTGGTTTTGGTTCTTAACATCCCAACACGGAATGAGAAAACTCAACATGTGAAATCCAGGAGTGGTAAGTAGATCTATAATAGGTGAGGAAAGAGACAGAATAAACTATTCTTCAACATAAAAAAGTTAATCACGGAGAGAGATCCAAAATGGCCGCGTAGCAGCAGCTCGGGATTGTGGCTCGCGGTGAGGGCGCAGAGAGCGAGTGGACGCCGCAGTTGCAGACGAATATTTGATGCCCACGGACTGGGAGATTCCCGGCGAGGGAGCCACGCAGGTCGCCAGCACGACTCTTTTGGCCCTTGCGGCGCTTCTCGGTGCGGAGTGTGCGGGACTGGGTGGTGCCCTTTTGGTCGGGCGCAGCTGGTCCCATCCCCACAAGGAGAACAGCAATTGGAAGCGCCGAGGACTGAGAAGCACAGCTGAACCCGGGAAGGCCCAGCTCTGTGGGGAAGGGGCGCCCCCCGAAGGAAAACTAAGAAACAGAAAAAACTTCATCACC
>PVKP010037836.1:0-21346 GCA_004027715.1 Plecturocebus donacophilus
ATAGGACCTAATATGGGAAGAGGTTAAAGTCAGGAAAAAGTAATAACAATTTCTTAGTAATAAATCTGTACAACAGTACAATGCAACTTGGTCCTTGGCTACATTCTGAAATTTAAAAAAAAGGCTGATAATGATTTCCCCTCCCAGTGAAGCCATCTGTTTCAGGGAGCATTACCAGGGCATCAAAAGAGGATGGGTTAGTTTCTCACTAGAGAGGCCTTGAGTGGGATTCAGTCTGTCTGCTAGGTGTCTAATTCTTTAATTGTCCCAACCCTTGAAATGGTCCTGGGAGGTGGTTCTTTCACTTCCATTTGACAGGTAAAGAAGTTGAGGCTCAGGAAGGCAAGGCCACCTGTAGGGAGGTCACACAACCTGCAGGTAATAGAGCCAGATACTCCCTAGGAGATAGGTATTTCTGGTGCTGATAATAGAGGAACAGGCAACAGGTGTTTATTTAGGGCTTCCTATTTGCTGGGCACTGGGCTAAGCACTGGCTTATGACAAGGGGGCCCAAGAGGAATGGAGGCCAAGGAGTTGGTATAAGGCAAAATTTTCATTTTGAGAAAAGAGGCTATTTTTTGAGGATGGCAGCCATGATATCTTTAGAATATAAGAAAAAAGGGCAAGAGCTGATTCACTCTTTCTGATTGTGGTTGGGCACTAGACAGGAGAATATATTCAAAGACAGCTTTGAATAGTTGTATTAGTCCATTTTCATATTGCTATAAAGAACTCCCCAAGACTATGTAATTTAGAAAGGAAAGAGGTGTAATTTACTCACAGTTCAGTAGTGCTGGGGAAGCCTCAGAAAACTTACAGTCATGGCAGAAAGTGAAGGGGAAGCAAAGCACCTTCTTCATAAGGTGGCAGGAAGGAGTGCTGAGTGAGGGGTAAGAGCCCCATCGGATTTCGTGATAACTCACACACTATCTTGAGAACAGCATCAGGGAAACTGCCCCCTATGATTCAATTACCTCCACCTGGTCTCTCCCTTGACACGTGGGGATTTTGGGGATTAGGATTCACGATGAGATTTGGGTGGCCTAACCATATCAATGGTACTCTGCAAAAGAGGGATACACACTGAGGTTGAAGGTTATAAACTAGGTGGTGGGTAGTCTGAGAAAATGGAGAATATTTTTGATGAATAGGATAGTGATAGCTAGTACTGTTTGGTAGGAAGTGTATTTCAAAAGACAAGTTAGGATCAATGTGTCAAACGAGGTTGAAGATGATTCTTGAAATGGAACTGTCGTCAGATTGTCCAGAGTCATTTGAGATAAAGTGTAGTGTGGCAGAGCTGGGCTGACTAGCCTTATTCTTATCCTGAAGATGGGTATCAATGGTAGTGTCGAGTTGAAGAGACTGGGTCAGGGCTACAAACTGACAGCAGTGGCCTTGGATGCAGACTATACCTTTGCTTGTGCTGAAAAATTCTTCTCAGTTCCCCATTCCACTTTAATAATAGTCCCAGCGCTGCTTCAGGATGCCCTGGTTTTCAGGTAGATGCTTAGGGAAGATATGTCTTTCTTTCTTCTGCACTGGAGCTTGACAAGAGAGATATCTAACTCTGTAGTTTTACTGGGCTAGTGTACTGGGCCGTCGAGGCACTACTGAGCCCAGGTGTATGAATCTAATCTCAAAGGAAATACAAAGCTGTGAAGGGCCATCACTAAATTATGGCCAGTTGCTACTACTTCTTGAACACCTGCTCTGCCCTAGACACTACAGTTTATGCTTTACAGTAACTTTACCTCACTTCTACACCTTACAGCAAATTTTCAGTGTGAGTATTTTAATTCCATTTAACAGTTGGGACACTTAGGATAAGAGAGGTAAAGATTCTTGCTTAGAGTCCCACAGCTTGTAAGTGGCTGAGGCTGAGTTTTAATTTTATTTGTGTGATTCTAAAGATAGTGTTCTCTCTACAACTCGGCCTGGTAGGGACAGCTGGAGAAATGCATCCAAGCATGTGGTCTACGCAGGAGGCCTGGAATCCAGCTGGTTGGAATGAGTGAATGGATCTCAATCATGCATTCTCAGTGAGGGTTCTATTGCCCACAAGGGGGCAGCAAAAGATTTTTAGGTCTCATTTAATGGTTTGTAGTCCTATAAGGGGCAAGAGTTCATAACCATATATATTACATATCTGTGTATATATTGTATAACTGTGGTATTGACATTTTATATGGAGGGTGTGATTAGGAAAAATCTGTCTGAAAAGGCCGCTTAGGGAGGTCATGATAGTTAAAAGGTTGAGAATCACTGCTTTTTAATGTGTATCAGGGAGAGAAGGGTACTGCGGTTAAATTTTAATCAGCCCCCTCGATAAACTAGTCTGTAATTGGGCATGGCAGGGCTGAGTTTTGCTTAATTGTACCAAAAGAAAGCCTGCTGTACACTGGGATAAAAATACAGTGTTTCTCACTAATATATTCTGATCTGTCCCTAGTGGACACCATCATTATGTCATTCTTTTATCTATAAAAGTTTGCCCTGAAGGTCCTGTCGGGCAAGCTTAAGCCCACTGGCTGCAGAGTTACTAGCAGGTCCAGAAGGTTGGGTAGAGGGTGGAAAATATAGTTGCAAGTAATTATGAGCAAGGGTGGTTTAGGTAGAGGGGAGCAATGGTTTCCCCTTTGAGGCTCCGGCTACTCAGAGTATAGTCCTCAGGAGGCAGTACCAGCACCACCTGGAAGCTTGCTAGAAATGCAGCATTTCAGGATCCACCCAGCCCTACTGGGTCAGAAAGTATAGTTCAGAGAACCGTTAGGTTAAATTTTGAGAAGCACAGCTCTAGGCCAGGGGTGTTTAGCCTTGGCTATGTTAGAATCTACTGGAGATATTAGGCAATGTAAGATTCCCAGGCCCCACTTGGGAAAACTTAGATCAGTCACTGGCTCAGGAAGGCAGTTTTGGTTTTATACTGAGTGATCTGATTTATGGTTTGCATAAATCTCTCTGCTACAGAGGATAATCTGTGAGTGCGTGTGGAAGGCGGGCAGGGCCAGGAATGAAAGCAGGGAGACCAGAGAGACCTTCCATATGTGCTCTATTAGGCAGAGCAAAACTGCATCAGTTTTCTTTTTCTTTTCCTTGAGATAGAGTCTCACTCTGTTGCCTAGGCTGGAGTGCAGTGGCATGATCTTAGCTCACTGCAATCTCCACCTCCTGGGTCCAAGTGATTCTCTTGCCTCAGCCTCCAGAGGAGCTGAGATTACAGGCGTGCACCACCATGCCTGGCTAATTTTTGTACTTTTAGTAGAGACAGGGTTTTACCATGTTGGCCAGACTGGTCTTGTATTTTTAGTAGATATGAGGTTTTACCATGTTGGCCAGGCTGGTCTTGAATGCCTGACCTCAGGTGATACAACTGCCTTGGCCTCCCAAAGTGCTGGGATTATAGGCATGAACCATCATGCTTGGCTAGTGTTTTCTTTACTCATACTTTCAGAATTTCCTTTGAGGCAGGAAAAAGATTCCAATTTCATCTCACAGCTACCACAAAGATCTTTCTTTCCTGATATATTTTGGAAAGCTTTAATGAAAGCTGTATCTTCTGAGCCATTCTGAGGAACTTAGCCAGTATCTGAATAGGTACTTATTCAGTTCAGCTTATCAATCTCCCTCAGCCTTTGGTTCCCTTTATTAGTATACCAAGAAGGTAAGAAAAATCAAATTAATTTAGTGAAAGCACATTTAGTGTAAAGTACCTTCAACTTCACGGTTCCAGTAACCAACCAACCACTTTTAGAACTATTCCCAGCCCCTTGAGTTAACACACTGATTCCAAAATCTCTGCTTAGTGCAATGAAGTCCACTATTCCAGTGAATCCAAAATTATGTTTCTTCTTCCTTGATTCAATGCATCTAAGGATCCATTGCCATACATATTATTGGAGTTCTGTCAATATAAATTGACAAAATATTGCAATGCCTTTGGTATGTATTCGCCCTCTTATGAGTCATCCTTTATAGGTTACCTCCTGGGGTCTGCTGGGACTTGGGCCTAGGTACAGGTCTAGAAGTGATGATAGAGTTGGGAGTACCTCCTGCAGATGATCAGCTGTCCCACGCAGGGAAACTACTTCAAGGAAGACATTACAGGTTCTTCAGGCCGGGGAAGACTACTCTTCTTAGACAGGGTGGAAGGGCTTCTTCTATTGACTCAGGAGAGGTTTAGTAGAGTTTAAGGGTTTAAGGTCGCGAGCTTCATTGGAATCTGCTTGCCTATTTCCATCCTGACTTTTGTGCACCATTCTTTCTCAATCCATATCCAATCTTAAAATAAGAGACCCTGAGAAGTTGAGTATTTAATTTGTGTTGTAATTCAGCCACCCACAGCATTAAATTTCATGTTTGGTTTTCAATCATCTTGGCCCTACAGGATATGCTTATCTTGTAGGGCAGTCATAAATCCTTAAGTTCATCCTTTTCTTTCCTTACATTCTCTAGTGTACTTAGGAGTAACCATTCAATACTATACTATGTTATTTTCACTAAAGTCTTCATTAGTTGCATTTAGTTCACCCACATTCCCACCATTTATAGACACCTGATTCCAAGATATGTACAGGTTATCATTCAAGCAACTCTTTTGCATACCATTGTGAAAGGAAAAGAAAATCTCAGGACCTCAAACTCATGATGTTGAAAAGAAAAGTTAGGCTTGGGAACTGAGTCCTGCAGAAACAACCAAAAAAAAACCCAAATAGAAACAAAAAACAGTTGCCTTCCATTTGTTCCCAAACAGTGGTAATTTCACATGCTTACGTTATCTTTTTTATTGTTGTTTTTTGTGTTTGAAACAGCGTCTCACTCTGCTGCCCAGGCTAGAGTGGAGTGGTGCGATTTCAGCTCACTGCAACCTCTGCCTCCCAGCCTCAAGCAATTCTCCCACCTCAGCCTCCTGAGTAGCTTGGACCACAAGTGTATACCACCATACCTGGCTAATTTTTGTCATTTTTTGTAGAGATGGGGTTTTACTGTGTTGCCTTGTCTGGTCTCAAATTCCTAGGCTCAAGTGACCTGCCCACCTTGGCCTCTCAAAGTGCTGGGATTACAGGCATGAGCCACTGTAGCCAGCCATGCTTGTATAAGCTTATGTGAAATGTAGATATACTGAGCAGGATATGAATGCATAATTGACTTTCCCCTCACTCCTCTCTTTTCACACATGAAATGTGGATTCAGGAAGCATTAGTCAAAGCCTCACAAGAATGTAACCATTTGTTTCATTTTTTGCCTACTTTCCTTTTTTTTCTTTTCCTCCTTCCCCTCTTGCTCACTTCTCCCCCTTTAAATATTTAAGTCCTCAAAACCCTCTTTGGAAAACACACAGGTCATAGGTCCTACTGTAACTTGTATTTCTTTTTCTCAGTCACATCGTCAACCTTGTCAAAATAAAACTCTAAATTAGCTGAGTTCTGTCTCAGACACTTTTTGGTGTATACCATGAACTATCAGTGTCTCTCTAATCATAGAAAAAAAATTCTAGGTGGCATAGAACTAATTTAGAGAACCACCCCTAAGGTTCTTTTCCTGTGGAACCACTTTGGTATCAATTTCTGTATCAGTCAGGGTTCAGTCAGGGAAAACAGCTGCTATAAGCGACATAAAAAACGATTTATTACAGGGTTTAAACCTTACCCATTGTGTGATGAAGTCTATGGAAAGCTGTCCATATCTAACGGTAGCCCTAAGGTCACTGAAGTCAGTAGGTCCAACAGTTGGGAGGAAAGGCTGAATGTGAAGCAGGGTGAGTGTTGACAGATGGGCTTTTCATATGTGTCTCAGTGACTTGCGGATGTTGATGACCTTCTCCCAGAGTTATACAAGCACCTGGCCCAGGACGTGGGGAGGCTAGAAGAGGAAACAAAGAGGGAGCTAAGGAGCTTTGGGCCCAGCTGCTGCCCTACTCCAACAAGGTAAGCCAGCAGATGCATGAGCTCCAGCAGGGCACCCTGCACTGACTGCTTGACCTTATTGGCAACACCTTCACGTCTGAGGTTGAAATTACATGCAAATTTTTTTACATTCTGCAAAATGTAGTTCAATTCAGCTAATTTAACATTGTAGAAAGCCACCATAAATGCGGTTGGATTGGCAATTGATTTGGGAAATAAAGCTAACAGCATTTGCTAATGAATTGGATTTGGTAGGGAGAGAGAGAATCACTTGCACGTTTTTTGTTTGAACACATTTTTAAATTCAAATTTTCAATTCATATCTACAGAGTAAAACAGACTCTTTAGATATTTAGATAAACAAGATTATTTCTGATTTGTAAAAATTATCTACCCTCCCCTGATGTGTTTGTAATGCGTGTATTTTCCCATCTAATCTTGCTCACTACAATCAGACAGACAGAAAGGGCAAGGACACATTTTTCTTTCATCAGTAGTGGAAGCCGTAGCAGATATTAAGTGCTCCAGGTATGCCAAATAGGTAAATCCATTTTTTTTAGCCATGTCAGTATGGTTCATTATGCTCTCATTTTGAATCCAGGTTAATTTCCATCTTTTGCAGTTATGTAATGATTTTGATAATTAACCTTTTGTAGCTCTAGAAGTGCCTGCATACTGTCCCAGCATGTTGTCATTATTCTCACATTACTCTTCAGGGTGTTGTAACTCCCTTATTAATTCAACATTAATGTTTAGTCCCCATCTTCAGAAATAAGACCTACTCCTGCTTGTTGAAACTCTTTTCTCTAGTGACTGCTAGGTCACTGTCTTTTCCCTATTCCCTTCTTACCTTCTCAGCCTCTTTCGCCTGCTGTTCTTTTGGTTGTTTCTCTAGTATTGAATCCCCAGAGCCCTGCCTTTTGTTTTTCTCTATTTTGTTCTCCAAGGATGACGATGATCAATTCCACTGCCTCAGTGGATGTTACCAACACTCTAGTGTCTTGCAATCTACATAATAATAGCTCCTGCTTCTTAGTGAGCAACTACCACTTGCCATGCACAATGCCAAGATACATCATCTCTAATTTTTTGAAAACCTAGAATCTTTTGAAAGAAATTCCTGATGTTGGTATTGATTATCCCAGTTTTCAAATGAGGAAATTAAGGCTCTATAAAGTTCAAGATTTTTCTCTAGCTAGTTAGTAAATAGATTTGAAGTGCGGACTCTCTAACTTGTAAGCTATTGTCATAACACTGTAGTTTCCTGCTGACCAAAGATTCAGCTCAGATCTCATTATCAGAATTAAATATCCAATAACATGTTGAAGGGACATCACCTGATGTATCCCTATTATTTCAAGCTTACTACATATAAGTCTATGTATTAGTCAGGGTTCTCTAGAGGGACAGGACTAATAGGATAGATGTATATATGAAAGGGAGTTTATTAAGGACAATTGACTCACACGATCACAAAGCCAAGTCCCAAAATAGGCCCTCTGCAAGTTGAGCAGCAAGGAAGCCAGTCTGAGTCCCAAAACCTCAAAAGTAGGGAAGCCTATAGTGTAGCCTTCAGTCAGTGGCTGAAGGCCTGAGAGTCCCTGGCAAACTACTCAAATAAGTTCAAGAGTCCAAAAGCTGAAGAACTTAAGAGTCTGATGTTTGAGGACAGAAAGCATCCAGCATGGGAGAAGGATGAAGGCCAGAAGACTCAGCCAGACTAGTCCTCCACGTTCCTTTGCCTGCTTTTATCCTAGCCTAGGTGGCAGCTGATTAGATGGTGTCCACCCAGAGTGAGGGTGGGTCTGTCTCTCCCAGTCCACTGACTCAAATGTTAATCTCCTTTGGCAACACCCTCACAGGTACACCCAGGAACAATACTTTGCATCCTTCAATCCAATCAAGTTGACAATCAGTAGTAACCATCACAGTCCATATTAGTATTATCACTCTCATCAACCATTCCAGCACTCCAACCCCCAGCCCCATCCAAAGTATACAACTAAACAAAACATATATCCTCTGGTGTTTCTTATTCTTTTCAGGGTAACACCCTTCAAATATTTCCATATATAGAAGCATCTCTGGATGCTCCATCTCCTGCATTGCTCATATCTAGTTTTTCACCAAGTCCTCCTGTGTTGGGGTCAAAGGTATCTCTGTATCACTTCGGCTCCTGGCATTCTATTCCCCCTCCTCCTGACCTCCTGCCTCTGTTTATTCCATATCACATTTGGTTCTCTACACTACTGCCAAGATTATCTTCAGAAAAGAAAAATCAACCTGATCTTTCCAGTTTGCTTTAAAACCTTTCTTTACTCCATGTTGCCCACAGAATAAATTTGAATCTCTTTGGTATGCCACCTAAAGCCCTTGACAATTGGCCTGGCCTGTCTTGCAGTTAGCTATTTTTCACACATATACAATTGATTATTTTTCAGATGGATACAGATGTTGACATGCAGAAAATACAAACTTATTTCAAAACTTGACAATTCATTATAACTTTTTATCACATATTTTCTCAATCAAGGAATACTAAAAAGCATTATTATTATCATGTGGAGTTATAATTTTATGCTTCATAGAAAAGAGATTCTCATAATGTAAATATTGGGAACCAACTAGATCAGACTTTTATGAAGTATTTTTTCCAAGTTTCAGAGTTTATTTAAAACAACTTTCTTAGCAGAAGCTGTTAGAAAAGTATAGCTTCTAAGTTCAAGGGTGTACCTGGACTAATGAATTTTTTTTTTTTTTGGAGATGGAGTTTTACTCTTGTCGCCCAGGCTAGAGTGCAATGGCACCATCTCCACTCACTGCAACCTTTGCCTCCTGGGTTCAAGTGATTCTCCAGCCTCAGCCTCCCAAGTAGCTGAGACTGCAAGCACCCACCACCATACCTGGCTAATTTTTGTGTTTTTAGTAGAGATGGGATTTCACCATGTTGGCCAGGCTACTCTCGAACTCCTGACCTCAGGTGATCCACCTGCCTCAGCCTCCCAAAGTAATAGGATTACAGGCATGAGCCACCGTACCTGGCCAAATTGTTTAAATTTGATGTCTGGGAACGGAAGGAGGGAGGGTTGGATGGTGGGAGGATGGAAAGACACTAGCCCCAAGGCCTGTACAAGGCAGGGAAAGATTTTATTCTTCATTCTTAATAATTCAACTAAAATAATTTTTAAGTGCCTCTGGCTCTTTTAATAGGCTCCAATAAGGGAATTAAGGCAGAGTTAAGAAAAAGACATCATTTAGTAATACTGTAAAATCATGCTATAAAACTCTGTGTTCTGTTATGACCTGTGACAAAGCAAGGGTGAAAACTATTTTCTATCCTAAAGAAGTCACCGGTTCTTTAAGCAGCATCACCAAGAAGACAACTGATCAGTCTCCCATGGCAGAAGCAGTGTGGAGGTTAGCGAGAGTGGGCTATGGGTTCAAACAGGTTTGGGTTTATATACTAGGCATATTCTTGGTAACTATCTGACCTTAAATCAAAGCTCTGGGACTCTATTTTTTTGGTCTTCAAATTGGAATAAAACACACATTTCAAAGTTAGAGTGAGGGTTATATGAATTCAGGTTGATCTGCAAGGAATTTATACAGGTCCATTAGTTTCTATACAGTGCTGTGCTTCAAATACCTCTTATATAATATGGCTAGCGCTTCAATTTTTCAATTTTTCTAAATGTCCTTAGAGCTGATTCAGTACAGTAAGTTTACTGAATGGAAACTCAAATAAATCTTATAGGTTATCTATAGTTACATGAAAAAGGAATTGTATAGCCAGGACTCTATGCTATTTTTTTTTCTTTTCTAACATTGATTTCATTCCTAGTGATAAAGAAATCAGTCACCAACCAAATGATATTAAGATAGAAAACTCACTTGGGACATAGCAAATAGTAAAGCACTTGCTCTATGCCAGTGCCATTCCAGGAGATGGTAGATATACGAGGTTCTTTACCTGAGGGACTCACAGTCTGGTGGGAGGCATACACTTAACTCAAGATCTGGGGGAGATTAGGCTGGAATGTGTGTGTAGAGGGCAGTCTACCAGCTCACCATTTATTAATTCACCCCTAATCTGTGGAGCAAAAGAGGTCTGTGTCAAGTACCATGTCCCACTAGCTCTGATAATGACAGGAAAAATAACATACCAAATAATGTACAGCCACAGAGTGGGAACAGAAATATGACGCAGAGACAAATGAATACAACTTAGAAGGTATAAGCAAAAACAGAAGCTGCGTTATTTAAAGTACAGAAAGACAAGTCAAGTGACTAGTTATTCCTCAAATCAGATGACACACAATTTTATTTACCGCAGAAACTTTTCTGCTGAGTTATACTTATGGCTAATTTCTGTGCCAATAGGCCCTTCTTTATGCGAGAATACTGACATAATACTGACATACCAATAGGGACTTGCTACGTAAAGTAAAACCAATAAGATGGTGCACCAGTACCTATCTCAGATCAGTTCACTGAAGTCTTCGGAATCAGACGAATTACTTCCCTGGTTGCTGATGGAACATGATGGCTGTCTCCGAGTCACTATCTAGAATTGTGAGGACAGGCAGGGAGTAAAACCAGAATACAGGACCCCATCAAATCATAAGCCAACCTTCCAAAAAGGAAGAAAAGAGCAAGCTGGACACAGATCTTCGGAGTGTGAAACAGGTTGACTAGCATTGAGGAGCTCCACTAACCACCTTAACTCAAATATCTTTTCTGATGTGTTTTCTAATTTGGTAGATCAGGTGGCCACGTGAATCAGATCCTCTAAAAGTATCTACAAGATTGCCCGCAGCATTCTTGAGGGCAAGCTAATGAAAGACAGATGAAACGAAGACTGATTGAACATCCACAGCCAACTCACTAATGGCCATGAACAGCTCTCTTTTGCACTATCACTAGATTCTTCCAGAGTGGTGAAATGAATACCTAGAAGTTACTTTTAACAGTTTCAAGTTTTCAATGGTCACAACAAGAGAAATAATAAGTAAATACCACAGACAATAGAATATAGATTCAAAATTATCTGAAAAGGGTGGACAAATTTGTTGGGAGCAGCAAGATAAAAGTAAACGAAATATCCTTTCTTTAATCTCCTTCCTAAAGTTTCACGATGAGCAATAGGATTGTTGCCCCAGGCAGATGGTCCCTGTTAAGGAGCCTGGAATCCTAGTCACAGGGTGCAATGGCAGGGGAAGCATGACCTGGTCAGGCAGGCTGAAGCCTCTCGCTCCAAAATACACTTAAAAACACACAGCTTTCCAACAAAAGAATGGGGCAACAGCTCCTTCTACTAAATGTAATCCAAGCAAAGGACAAAACATAATTTATTGGAGACGTTATGAAAAAGATTTACGTTCTTTGTAGCTCATAGGACTGACTCTAGGTTCCCTTCTAAGTCTACAAGTTACAATTCTTTTTAAACTATCAAATAAAAGTACCAGCCAGGTATCAAGGAGACAAAAGATGAAAAATATTTAAGTCAAATATTTCCTAAAGCAGTGGTTGCCATCTTTTCGATGTTCTGGCATTTTGTCACTGGTTTAGCAATTTTCCACACTTTCAAGTCTCTCTGTGGTATGAAGACATATCTACTTTAAAAGTTTTACTTTCTACCAAACATAATACCTATGTTTATTTTTAAATAAATGATATGAAAACTCAAGTTTTCCAAATATATGTGATTGAAAACACCTTTGGAGACACAAGGGGTAAGGCTGAACTGGGCAGTTTGTGAAAATCCCTGAATGGGGGGCGTCTGGGGCATTTGTTTCCCTCTCCACATCGACACCCCAAACTCGCCTCTCCGGACTCTGGAAGCGCAAAGGTGCGGACAGCAAGCCAGGCCCTCTGCGGGGAGGCCTGCCGAGCCAGGGAGAGCTCACCTTGGCCTGGGCATGCTAAGGGAGCTAACAACCAACACAGGTGTTTCCAGAAATCATTATTGCAAAATTTTTCTGGAAGAAAATAATCCTAATTTCGTCTTCAATTTCGTATCTTGGAAGCGTCTTAAAAGGCACAACTCGCCAAAGACAAAGACCTTACACCTTAAAGCGCACAGATGAGCGCTTTCAACTCGCGGGAAGACTACTTTTTGACGTTTCTTCGTGGCAACTATAAACTCCTGTGAACTGAATGCAAGCAGTCATGCGAAAAGCAACCTCGGTATCAGTGACCACAGCGAACGCAGCCCTTTCTAAGCTCACCCCCGACGACCCACGCGCGGCTGATAGGGTGGCCGGGTGGGCGCCCGGCACTGCGGGAACCCAGCCCCGCGAGAAAGCGGCCGCCCGGGGGCTGCGCGTCGTCACCGGCGGCCCGAGCCAGGCCTCGCTCACCCCGGGTTCGCGGGCGGCCGGGTGCCAGGCCGCGGGAGGGGTCGCTCCACGGGGCGCGGGGCACCCCGAGACCGCCCCGACGCGGCCCAGGGCGCGAGCGCACGCCTCCCCGGCCCGAAGAGCGCGCCCATCCCGCCCCACGTCGCCACCGCCGGCTGCGACCCCCGAAAGATGTGCTACCTTTAAAGAGAGGACCAGCCGCGTTTCCGCGCGTGCCCGGCGTTCACGGGCCGGGCCGGGCCGAGGCGCGAGAGTCCAGCCGTCCGGTAGGCGCTGGGATGCGCGCGAGCGAGGCCGGCTCCGCGGGCTGGGGGCACAGGCGCGCCTGGGCGCCGGGTCCAAGCAAACCGCAGCCGCCCGCGGCCCCGCCCCGCCTGGCCCCGCCTCGCGCCTCTCCTCAGACGCCGCCTCCACCCGCGGGCCGCAGCGCTAGCGCTGGCGCTGGTGCCCAGCTGGTGGAGCCCTGCAGGGCCACCTGAGCCGCCCAGTCCCTCTCCGGCGGGGGCAGCGGTTCCGGGAGCGCCCCTTAGGTGGCACGTGGGAGGCTTCCTGCCTGCTGGTCTTCGGCTAATTCCCCGTGGCCACCTGCCTGTGACTCCACAAAGGGGTGAGCTAATGCTTGTGGTTTCTGGGACTTACTCCCTGTGAAGCGCACCCCTTTATCAATGCACAAATGCAGGTGACCCTTGAGCAATGGGAAGAGGGCTTGGGGTGCCAAACCCTGCGCACTCCATGGGGTATAACTTTTGACTTCCTCAAAACTTGACACTTAATAGCCTGCTGTTGACTGAAGCCTTGTCAATACATAAACTGCGGATCAACGCGTTGCTGTATGTTATATGTATTACGTACTGTGTCATGTAGTATCTGCAGTATGGAAAGCCGTGTGTGAGTGGACCCACACCGTTCAACCCGTGTTGTTCAAGGGTCGACTGTCACTGAAAGGAACCTTCTAAATATCGAGTGATAGAGAACAGCTCAGTATGAGACGTGTGTACATCACCTCTCCTTGTCCTTGCTACGACTCAGCCCTGAGGTGTGATCACTCAAAAGTTCACTGTGTCAACTACCAGACCAGTATGCAAACAAGTATGTAGTGAGAGATAAGGGTTTTATTTTTTTCTTGTTCACTTTGAAAATCTGAGATCAAACTATATGAAACTTTCTGGAACTTCCCTTTTGCCTACTGTCATGATACGGTTTATATTGACACACAGATTCCTTCATAATTTTTTTCCTAAATAGCTTTACTGAGTTTTAATTGAGAAGATAAACTCCACATAGAGTGTAATTTGATAAGTTGTGACACCCTTGAAACTACCAGTGTAATCAAGATAATGAACATACACAAATCTCCCAAAAGTTTTCCTATTGCCTTCTATAATTCCTCTTTCAGGCTCCTCTCCTTTCCGCTTTCTGACCCTGTAGATTAGATTGTATGTCTTATTGTAACATAAATTGAATCATACAGAGTGTACCCTTCCTTGTGGTCTAACTTTTTGCACTAAGCATAATTGTTTTGAGATATCTATGTTGTTACCCGTATCATGTTCATTTCTTTTTATTGCCAAGTAGTATTCAATTGTATAGATATACCACAAACTGTTTATGCATTCACCTCATGACAGAAATTTGGATTATTTCTTGTTTGAGGGTGTTATATATAAAGCTGCCATTACTTTTCATCTTTATATGGATATATGCTTTCACTACTCGGGTAAATATTAATACCTAGGAGTAGAATAGCTGCACTGTATGATAGGTCTATGATTAACTTTTAAAAGGATTGTCAACATGTATTCCAAAGAGGTTGGACTATTTTACATTCCCACCAGCAGTGCGTTAGAGTTATAGTTTCTCCACCTCCTCACTCACACTTTACCTTTGTCAGATGTAAAGATTGTGAAGATTTTTTCCCACTCTGTGGGTTATTTATTCTGATAATTATTCCTTTTGCTGTGCAGAAGCTCTTTAGTTTAATTAAGTCCCAGCTATTTATCTTTGTTTTTATTACATTTGATTTTGGATTCTTCGTCATTAAGTCCTTGCCTAAGCCAATGTCTAGAAGGGTTTTTCCAGTGTTATCTTCCAGAATTTTTGTAGTTTTAGGTCTTAGATTTAAGCCATTGATCCATCTTCAGTTGATTTTCATATAAGGTGAGAGATGAGGATCCAGTTTCGTTCTCCTACATGAGTAGTCAATTATCCCAGTAGCATTTGTTGAATAGGGTGTCCTTTCCCCACTTCATGTATTTGTTTGTTTTGTCAAAGATCAATTAGCTATAAGTATTTGGGTTTACTTCTGGGCTCTCTATTCTGTTCCATTGGTCTATGTGCTGATTTTTATACCAGTACCATACTGTTTTGGTGACGATGGCCTTATAGTATAGTTTGAAATCAGGTCATGTGATGCCTCCATGCCTCTAGATTTGTTCTTTTCGCTTAGTTTTGCTTTGGCTATGAGGGCTCTTCTGTGGTTCTATATGAATTTTAGGATTGTTTTTTCTAGTTCTATGAAGGATGATGATAATATTTTGATGGGGATTGCACTGAATTTATAGATTGCTTTTGGCAGTATGGTCATTTTCACAATATTGATTCCAGCCATCCATGAGCATGGGATGTGTTTCTGTTTGTTCCTGTCATCTATGATTTCTTTCAGCAGTGTTTTGTAGTTTTCCTTGCAGACATCTTTAACCTCCTTGGTTGGATAAATTCCTAGGTATTTTATTTATTTATTTTTGCAGTTATTGTAAAAAGTGTTGAGTTCTTGATTTGATATTCATCATGATCACTGTTGGTGTATAGAAGAGCTACTGATTTGTGTACATTAATTTTGTATCCAAAAACTTTGCTGACTTCATTTATCAGTTCTAGGAGCTTTTTAGAGGAGTTTTTAGGGTTTTCTGGGTATACAATCATATCATCAGCAAACAGCGACAGTTTGACTTTCTCATTACTTATGTAGATGCTCTTTATTTCTTTCTCTTGTCCAATTCCTCTGGCTAGGACTTCCAGTACTACGTTGTATAGAAGTGATGAGAGTGGACATCCTTGTCTTGTTCCAGTACTAAGAGGGAATGCTTTAAACTTTTCCCTATTCAATATTATGTTGGCTGTGGGTCTGTCGTAAATGACTTTTATTGCATTAAGGTATGCCTCTTGTATGCTGATTTTGCTGAGAGTTTTAATCATAAAGAGATGCTGTAATTTGTCAAATGCTTTTTCTGCATATATTGAGATGATCATGTGATTTTTATTTTTAATTCTGTTTATGTGGTGCATCATATTTGTTGGCTTGTATATGTTAAACCATCTTTGCATTCCTGGTATGAAACCCACTTGATCATAGTGGATTTCTTTTTTTAAATATATGCTGTTGGATTCAGTTAGATAGTATTTTGTTGAGGATTTTTGCATCTATGTTCATCAGGGATATTTGTCTGTAGTTTTCTTTTTTGGTTATGTCCTTTCCTGGTTTTGGTATTAGGGTGATACTGGCTTCAAGGAATCATTTAGGGAGGATTCCCTCTTTATCTTGTGTAATAGTTTCAATAAGATTAGTACCAGTTATTCTTTGAATGTCTGATAAAATTCAGCTGTGAATCCATCTGATCCTGGACTTTTTTTGTTGGTATTTTTTTTTCAGGAAAATATTCTCTTTATTTGCATCTCAGCAAAGGTTCTCTTTGGCATCTGATTGGCATCAAACCAAAGTTCATAGGCCAGTAAAGCTGGGCCGCTCACCAACTTCCCATTTGTAGGTCTCAAAGCCTATCAGTATCTTGACACCTGCTCCTCTCTTCAGTCTTTTAAGGAGGCTTAAACCTGTCTCAGGTGTGCTTAAAGTGCCAGCCACAAGGTGGCGAAAAAGTCCATGAAATTGCTGTCTTTGCTGGGCTAGAAAGCCAAACAGGGCCTGAATGGGAGTTCTTTTCTTGGGCAACAGATAACCACACAAGACCCTAATCGTGCTCTTATTCAACATTCTTCTGTCTGCCTAGACTAGAATAAAGAGCCAATCTCTCTCGTGGCACAGGGAAAGAGATACAAGCTTGTTTACGTTTGACAGATCTAACAAAGACATGTACCGAAGTCTGGTCTGGATGGACGGCGCAGGGAGCTCTTACGTCAGCACTGCTGGTTGGAGGGCATCCCCAAGTCCGGCTTTGCAGCCTTTGTGCGGCAGTACTCTCCCAGGACCCACAGGAAATGCTCAGAGTTCACCTGGACATTTCACTTTCAATTTCCACTTAATTTCAGTTTCCAAGTGTCAGAGTTCAGGACTGTCTGGCATGGGGCCCTCCTCGGCAACTCAATTCAGGATTACCTACTCAAGGCATGAAATAAAAGGAAATAGATTTTAAGGATGAAGTCTGCTCTTTTAGGCCCTGCTGAAGAAACCACTTCAGACAGAATTGGAATGGAGAAACCGGGCACTCAGCTCGGCGCAGGCAGGCATCGCCTTCAGGCCAGAGAACCTCTCCTCCGGTGCGGTGCAAGTGGGGCCTCGGCCTGAGGTCAGCATTCCAGCCAGCATTCTAGCTGCCCAGCAGTTCCTCTCTGGCACCTCGGAGAGGACTGCTGACCCGACAGGCCCGGGTCACGAGCAGCTGCAGGAGAATGAAGACCCGGGATGTGATGAAACTGAACCAGAGCTCCCACGTTTACTCTGCAGCTTCTGGCACAACAGTTTGTCGAAGACGAGCTTGAGACTCAAGACCGTGAGGACCCAGAAAAGGCGGAGCACCACCGGCCCCTTCTCTCTGTCCTAGAAGAGGCGCAGGTACACGATGGCGGTGAAGTAGGTGCTCAGCCCGTCAGCGGCGAAGAAAGACACGAACGCGTTCCATCAGGAGAGGCCCGGGACCAGGCCATCCACACTCAGTGCCAGCAGGTGCACGAAGATCTCGAAGGTGGCAGAGCCCAGCCACTGTACCAGCTTCCGGAGCTACAGGAGCATCGCGCCTATTGAGTGCGGGCGGGGGCCTGCGGAGCGTGCCACCCGCGGTGCTGCGTCTCCTCTGCCCGTGGCCCTGGCCCAGGCCTGCCCCGGTGCTGCGAGCGAGAGTCAGCTCCGGCCTCGGCCCTGGTGCGCCGCCAATCCCCAGGCCCGGGCTGGGACTGCACACTGGCCTTCCGCGGACGCCCGCCTCGCTAGGACTCCTTGCTCCTCTGGGCGGTAATTTCTGAATTACTATTTCAACCTCACTGCTTCTTATTGGTCTGTTCAGTGTATCTAATTCTTCCTGATTTAGGCTAGGAAGGTGGTGTATTTCCAGGAATGTATCCATCTTCCCTAGGTTTTCTAGTTTATGTGCATAAAGGTGTTCATATAGCCTTGAATGATCCTTTGTATTCTTTGGCATCAGTTGTAATATCTCCCGTTTCATTTCTAATTGAGCTTATTTGGATTTTCTCTCTTCTTCGTTAATCTTGCTAATGGTCTATTGATTTTATCTTTTCAAAGAACCAGCATTTTTTTTTCTCATTTATCTTTTGTATTGCTTTGTTTCGATTTCATTTAGCTCTGCTAGGATCTTGGTTATTTCCTTTCTTCTGCTGGGTTTGGGTCTGATTTTTTCTTGTTTCTCTAGTTACTTGAGGTGTGATCTTAGGTTGTCTGTGCCCTTTCAGACTTTTTAATGTAGGTATTCAGAGCTATAAACATTTCTCTTTGCATCACCCTTTGATGTATGCCAGAGGTTTTGATACGTTGTGTCACTGTTATCATCTCTTTCAGTTAAGAGAATTTTTTCTTTTTTTTTTTTTTTTAGAAAAGGAGAAAGAAAGAAACAGCAAAAGAAAGAAAAAAAAGAAAAAAGAAAGAGGAAGAGATTTTAGAAAAAGAGAGAAAAGGAGAAAGAAAGAAACAGCAAAAGAAAGAAAAAAGAATGAAAGAGAAAGAAAGAGGAAGAGATTTTAGAAAAAGAGAAAAGGAGACAGAAACAGCAAAAGAAAGAAAAAAAAAGAATGAAAGAGAGAAAGAAAGAAGAGTTAAGAGAATTTTTTAAATTTCCATCTTGATTTCATTTTGACCCAATGATCTTTCAGGAGCAGGTTATTTAATTTCCGTGTATTTGCATGGTTTTGAAGGTTCGTTTTGGAGTTGATTTTCAGTTTTATTCCACTGTGCTCTGAGACAGTGCTTGATATAATTTCAGTTTTCTTAAGTGTATTAAGGCTTGTTTTGTGGCCTATCATATGGTCTGTCTTGGAGAAAGTTTCATGTGCTGATGAATGGAATGTGTATTCTGCTGCTGTTGGGTAGAATGTTCTGTAAGTATCTGTTAAGTTCATTTGTTCTAGGGTATCATTTAAATCCATTGTTTCTTTGTTGACTTTCTGTCTTGATTGACCTGTCTAGAGCTGCCAGTGGAGTACTGAAGTCCTGCACTATTATTGTGTTGCTATCTCATTTCTTAGGTATATTTGTAATTGTTTCATAAATTTGGGAGCTCCAGTGTAAGTGCATATATGTTTAGGATTGTGATATTTTCCTCTTGGACAATGCCTTTTATCATATAATGTCCCTCTTTGTCTTCTTAAAATGCTGTTGCTTTATTTATTTTTTGAGATGGGGCCTTGCTCTGTCACCTGAGCTGGAGTGCAGTGATGCAATCTCAGCTCACTGCAACCTCCACCTCCCAGGCTCAAGGGATTCTTGTGTGTTAGCCTCCTGTGTAGCTGGGATTACAGGTGCCCACGACCACACCCAGCTAATTTTTGTATTTTTAGTGGAGATAGGGTTTCACCATGTTGGCCAGGCTGGTCTCAAACTCCTGACCTCAGGTGATCTACCCACCTTGGCCTCCCAAATTGCTGGGATTACAGGCATGAGCCACTGCATCCAGCCTGCTGTTGCTTTAAAGTTTGTTTTATCTACTTCCGCTCACTTTTGGTATCTATTTGCATGGAATGTCTTTTCCACCCCTTTACCTTAAGTTTATGTGAGTCTTATGCATTAGGGGAGTCTCCTGAAGTCAGCAGATGGTTGGTGAGTTCTTATTCATTCTGCAGTTGTGTATCTTTTAAGTGGGGTATCTAGGCCATGTACATTCAGCATTAATATTCAGAAGTGAGATACTTATTCCATTCATCTTGCTATCTATTGCCTGTATGCCTTGTTTTTTTAATTGTATTTTTGTTTAATAGATATTGTGAGATTTATGCTTTAATGAGGTTCTGTTTTGATGTTTTCCCAGGATTTGTTTCAAGATATAGAGCTGCTTTTAGCAGTTCTTGTAGTGCTAGCTTGGTAGTGGTGAATTATCTCAGCATTTGTTTGTTTGACAAAGACTGTATCTTTCCTTCATTTATGAAGCTTAGTTTCGCTGGGTGAGTTCTTATTCATTCTGCAACTGTGTATCTTTTAAATGGGGTTTTCCTTTACACGTTACCTGGTGCTTTTGCCGCATATCTCTTAATATTCTTTCCTACATCTTAACTTTAGATAACCTGATGATAATGTTGCTAGGTGATTATCTTTTGCAATAAATTTTCCAGGTGTTCTTTGATCTTCTTGGATGTCTAGGTCTCTAGCAAGGCTGGGGAAGATTTTCTGGATTATTCCCCCAAACATATTTTCCAAATATTTAGATTTCTCTCCTTCCTCAGGAATGCCAATTATTCTTAGATTTGGTTGTTTAACATAATCCCAAACTTTTTGAAGGCTTTGTTCATATTTTCTAAACTATTTTTCTTTGCCTTTTTTGGGTTGGGTTAATTCAAAAATCTCATCTTAGAGCTCTGAAGCTCTTTCTTCTGCTTGTTTGATTCTATTGCTGAGATTTTCTGGGACATTTTGCATTTCTATAAGTGTATCCATTGTTTCCTAAAGTTTTGATTGTTTTATATTTATGCTATCTATTTCACTGAAGTTTTCTCCCCTCATTTCTTGTATGATTTTAAAAAATTTCCTTAAATTGAGCTTCGTCTTTCTCTGGTGCCTCCTTGATTAGCTTAATAACTGACCTTCTGAATTCTTTTTCAGGTAAATTAGGGATTTCTTTTTGGTTTGAATTGATTGCTGGTGAGCTAGTGTGATTTTGGGGGACTGTTAAAGAACCTTGTTTTGTCATATTACCAGAGTTGGTTTTCTTGTTCCTTCTCATTTGGGTATACTCTGTCAGAGGGAAGGTGTAGGGCTCAAGGCTGTGGTTCAGATTATGTTGTCCCACAGGTGTTCCTTTGGTATAGTACTCGCCCCTTTTGATCTACCTACCCAGCAGGTGTACCATGCTCTGGGCTGGTACTGGGGGTTGTCTGCACAGAGTCCTGTGATGTGAACTGTCTGTGGGTCTCTCAGCCATGGATATGGGCACCTGCTCTGGTGGAGGTGGTAGGGAGGTGAAATGCACTCTGTGAGGGTCCTTAGTTTTGGTTGTTTAATGCACTATTTTTATGGTTGTTGGCCTCCTGCCAGGAGGCAGCACTTTCAAAAGAACATCAGCTGTGGTACTATGGGGATGATCAGACAGTGAGTGGGCCCTAGAACTCCCAAGAGTACATGCCCTTTGTCCTCAGCCTGCATGGTGGGTAGGGAAGGACCATCAAGTGGGGGCAGGGATAGTGGTGTCTGAACTCAGACTCTCCTTGGGTGGGTCTTGCTGCGGCTGCTGTGGGGCATGGGGGTGTGGTTCTCAGGTCAATGGAGTTATGTTCCTAGGAGGATTATGGCTGCCTCTGCTGTGTTATGCAGGTTGTCAGGGAAAGCCGGCAGTCACAGACCTCACCCAGCTCCCATGCAACACAAAAGGCCAGTCTCACTCACATTGTGCCCACCAACTACCAACAGCATGATTCTGTTTCCAGGCACTGGGTGAACATGGCTGAGAACTTGCCCCAGGCTACCAGACTCCCAACTGCAAAAGCAAGTAGGGCTTTCATCCTTCCCTGCCTGTGGAGCTTGCACATTGGATTCACAGCCTCCACATTCTGGCCAAGAGACTTCTCACTCAGTAGGAATTGTTTAAAAGTTCAGCTGAGAGCCAGCCTGCGTGGGGGCTTATGCCTGTAATCCTAGCACTTTGGGAGGCCGAGGTGGGTGGATCACGAGGTCAGGAGTTCAAGACCAGCCTG
>PVKP010037837.1:0-21349 GCA_004027715.1 Plecturocebus donacophilus
CCATTTGTTTGTGTTCTCTCTCATTTCCTTGAACAGTGGTTTGTAGTTCTCCTTGAAGAGATCCTTCACATACCTTGTAAGATGTATTCCTAGGTATCATCTTGTGGCAATTGTGAATGGGAGTTTCCTCATGAATTGGCTTTCTGTGTGTCTATTATAGGTGTATAGGAATGCTTGTGATTTTTGTACATTGATTTCATATTTTGAGACTTTGCTGAAGTTGCTTATCAGCTTAAGGAGATTTTGGGCTGAGATGATGGAGTTTTTCTAAATACAAAATCATGTCATCTGCAAACAGAGACAATTTGACTTCCTCTTGTCCTATTTGAATACCCTTATTTCCATCTCTTGCTTGATTGCCCTGGCCAGAACTTCCAATACTATGTTGAATAGGAGTGGTGAGAGTATGCATCCTTGTCTTGTTTTGGTTTTCAAAGGAATGCTTCCAGCTTTTGCCCATTCAGTACAATATTGGCTGTGGGTTTGTCATAAATAGGTCTTATTGTTTTGAGAAAGGTTCCATCAATACCTAGTTTCTTGAGAGTATTAGCATGAAGTTCTGTTGAATTTTATCAAAGGCCTTTTCTGCATTGATTGAGATGATCATGTGGTTTTTGTCATTGGTTTTCTTTATGTGATGGATTACATTTATTGATTTGCATATGTTGAACCAGGCTTGCATCCTACAGATGAAGCCAACTTGATTGTGGTGGATGAGCTTTTTGATATGCTGCTGGATTTGGTTTTGCCAGTATTTTATTGAGGATTTTTGCATCAATGTTCATCAGGGATATTGGCCTGAGATTTTATTTTTTTGTTGTATCTTTGCTAGGTTTTGGTATCAGGATGATGCTGGCCTCATAAAATGAGTTAGGGAGGAGTTTCTCTTTTTCTAATGTTTGTAATAGTTTCAGAAGAAATGGTACCAACTCCCCTTTGTACCTCTGGTAGAAATCAGCTGTGAATCTGTCTGGTCCTAGGCTTTTTTTTTGGTTGGTAGGCTATTATTTACAGCTTCAATTTCAGAGCTTTTTATTGGTCTATTCAGAGATTTGACTTCTTCCTTGTTTAGTCTTGGGAGGGTGTATGTGTCCAGGAATTTATCCATTCTTCTAGATTTTCTAGTTTATTTGCATAGTGGTGTTTATAGTATTCCCTGATGGTAGTTTGTATTTCTGTGGGATCAGTGGTGATATCCCCTTTATCATTTTTTGTTGTGTCTATTTGATTCTTCTCTTTTTTCTTCTTTATTAGTCTGGCTAGAGGTCTGTCTATTTTGTTGATCTTTTTAAAAAAAACCAGCTCCTGGATTTGATTTTTTTGAAGGTTTTTTTGTGTCTCTACCTCCTTCAGTTCTTCTCTGATCTTAGTTATTTCTTGTCTTCTGCTAGCTTTTGTATTTGTTTGCTCTTGCTTCTCTAGTTCTTTTAATTGTTATGTTAGGGTATTGATTTTAGATCTCTCCTGCTTTCTCTTGTGAGCATTTAGTGCTATAAATTTCCCTCTAAACATTGCTTTAGCTGTGTCCCAGAGATTCTGGTACATTGTATCTTTGTTCTCCTTGGTTTCAAAGAACTTGTTTATTTCAGTATTACCCAGTAGTCATTCAGGAGCAGGTTGTTCAGTTTCCATGTAGTATGCAGTTTTGAGTGAGTTTCTTAATCCTGAGTTCTAATTTGATTACACTATGGTCTGAGACACTGTTATGATTTCAACATTTGCTTTTGCTGAGGAGTATTTTCCTTCCAATTATGTGGTCAATTTTAGAATAAGTGTGATGTGGTGCTGAGAAGAATGTATATTCTGTTGATTTGTGGTTGAGAGTTCTCCATGTTTCCTGGAGGCTTTGCTCATTTGTTTTCATTCTTTTTTCTCTAATCTTGACTTCATGTTTTATTTCGTTATGTTGATCTTTAGTCACTGATAGCCTTTCTTCTGCTTGATCGATTGGGCTATTGATACTTGTATATGCTTCATGAAGTTCTTGTGCTATGTTTTTCAGCTCCATCAGGTCATTTATGTTCTTCTCTAAACTGGTCATTCTAGTTAGCAATTCATCTAACCTCTTTTCAGCGTTCTTAGTTTCATTGCATTTGGTTAGAACCTGCTCCTTTAGCTCAAAGGAAGCCTACTTCTGTCAATTCGTCAGACTCATTCTCTGTCCAATTTTGTTCCCTTGCTGGTGAGAAGTTGCATGCCTTGGGAAGAGAAGAGGCATTCTGTTTTTTGGAAATTTCAGCTATTTTGTGCTGGTTTTTCTTCATGTTCATGGATTTATCTACTTTTGATCTATGATCTTGTTGAGTTTCGGGTGGAGTTTCTGTGTTGATGTCGTTTTGATTGATATTGATGCTATTTCTTTCTCTGTTAGCTTTCCTTCTAACATGCCTGTCTGCTGCAGGTCGGCTGGGGTTTGCTGAAAGTCCACTCCAGACCCTGTTTGCCTGTGTTAACAGTGGAGGCTACAGAACAGCAAAGATTGCAGCCTGTTTTTTTCTTTGGAAGCTTCGTCCCAGAGGGGAATCTGCCAGATGCCAACTGGAGCTCTTCTGTATGAGTTATCTGTTGAACCCTGCTGGGAGGTATCTCCCAGTCAAGAGGCACAGAGGTCAGGGACCCACTTGAGGAGGCAGAGCTCAAGTGCTGTGCTGGAATATCCACTGCTCTCTTCTGAGCCAGCTGGCCAGAATGTTTAAGTCTGCTGAAGATGTGCCCACAGCCACCCCTTTCCCCAGGTGCTCTGTCCCAGGGAGACTGGAATTTGATCTATAAGCCCCTGACTGGGGCTGCTGCCTTTCTTTCAGAGATGTCCTGCCCAGAGAGGAGGATCTAGAGAGGCCATCTGGTTACAGTGGCTTTGTTGAGCTGTGGTGGGCTTTGCCCAGTTTGAACCTCCTGGCAGCTTTGTTTACACTGTGAGGGGAAAACCATCTATTCAACCTCAGAAATGGCAGATGCCCCTTTGCCCACCAAGCTCCAGCATCCCAGGTTGACTTCAGACTGCTGTGCTGCCAGTGAGAATTTCAAGCCAGTGGATCTTAGCTTGCTGGGCTTTGTGGGGGTGGGATTTGCTGAGCTAGATCACTTGGCTTCCTGGCTTCAGCCCCCTTTTCAGGGGAGTGAATGGTTCTGTCTCACTGGTGTTAAGCCACTGGGTTATGAAAAAAAAAAACCTCCTGCAATTAGCTTGGTGTCTGCCCAATGGCTGCCCAGTTTTGTGCTTGAAATTCAGGGTCCTGGTAGCATAGACACTTGAGGGAATCTCCTGATCTGCCAGTGGCAAAGACCATGGGAAGAGTGTGGTATCTGGGCAGGAGTTCCTCACAAAACTATTGCTCCTGGCTCCCCTTGGCTAGGAGAGGGAGTTCCCCTACCTGTTGGGTTCCTGAGTGTTGAGACACCAAACCCGGCTTCTGCTCACCCTCTGTGGGCTGCACCCACTGTCTAACCAGTCCCAGTGAGATGAGCCAGATACCTTAGTTGGAAATGCAGAAATCACCCACCTTGTGAGGGAGCTGGAGACCAGACCTGTTTTTATTTGGTCATCTTGCCTATAAGTAATTTTTAAGTTTTTGATAGTCTAAACAATGTCATGAAGAATGATCTTGTACACATGTGTCTTCCTATGTGTGTGGATGTATTTATGAAATTCCAGAAGTGAGATTGTCAGAGGGTAGATGTATCATTTCATATGGGTTCCAACAACATTCTACGTTCTGATGTTAATTTGTGCTCCCCTACAGTGCACCAAGTGAGCATGTTAAACAACTTTTGAATCTTTTGTTCTAATATAACAGTAAGAAATTATATCTCAAGGTAGTTTATATATATATATATATATCTCAGCATGGGCAACATATTAAGACCCTGTCATATATATATATATGTCATATATATATATTAATATGTTGCCTATGCTGGTCTCAAACTCCTGGGCTCAAGTCATCCTTCTGCCTATGCTTCCTGAGTAGCTGGGACTGCCATACCCAGCTTTAAGGTAGCTTTAATTTACATTTATCTTACTTAAAGTGAGGTTGAGCATTCTTAACAATTTTATAAGTAATATATACATAAAGTACAAAAATGTAAAGTCCACATCTTGATGAATTTTTGAATATGTAGACATCAATAAAATTACCACTTAGATAAGATGTAAAATATTTCCAGCACCCTGGAAGGTTGCCTTGTGCCTCGGTCTACTCAATACTAACAATTATGCTCAATTATATCATATAGCTTAGTACTTGAACTTCATATAAGTAGCATTGTATGTGCTCTTTTGAGTCTGATGTCTTCACTAAACATTATGCGTATGAGATTTTTCCATGTCTTTGCATGTAAACATTAATTTATTCACCTTTTTGTTGCTATGTAATTTTGCTGTCAATATACAATAATTTTTAGATCAGTTATCTAGAAAATTGACATTTTAGTTGTCTTCAGATTTTGGCTATTGAGAATAAAGCTGCCCTCAACATTTTTGACATGTGTCTTAGAAGAATTATGCACTTATTTTTTCCTTGGGTATGAACTTAGGATTGGAGTTGCTGGTATGGAGTTGCTGGTATGTTTAGTTTTAATAGATACAACAGTTTTGCAAAGTGATTGTATCAATATATATCACCAGCAGCAATGTATGAGAGTTCAGATTGCTCTATATCCTTGTTAAGATTTGGTGTGTTATCGGTTCTTATAATTTTAGCTAATCTGGTGAGGATGTAGTGGTATTTAATTGTTGTTTTACCTTCTAGTACCAATACATTCTAGTTTATAGTCTAATGACATCTTCTGGATAATTGAAGATCTTAATTTAAATAAACTTGAACTTGTCTATGTTTTTAAAATGATTAGTGTTTTCTGTGTCCTTTTAAGAAATCTTTGTTTATCTCAAGGTCATGAAGATATTCTCTTATGTTTTCGTCTAGAAGCTTTATTGTTTTTTTTTTTTCATGTTTACCTCTTTCAAAAGCTGGAGGCCATTATCCTTAGCAAACTGATGATGCAGGACATACTGCATGTTCTTACTTATTAATAGGAGCTAAATAATGTGAACACATGGACACATAGAGGGGAACAAGATATACTGGGGCCCATCGGAGGGTGGAGGGTAGAGGAAGGAGAGGATCAGGAAAAATAATTAATGGGTACTAGGCTTAATGCCTGGGGTATATTAGTGAGGGTTCTCTAGAGAAACAGAACTAACTGGAGATGTATATATGGGAGTTTATTAAGGAGCATTAACTCACACAATCACAAAGTCCAACAATAGGCTGTCTGCAAGCTGAGGAACAAGGAAGCTGGTCTAGAACTTGGATTCTGATGTTTGAGGGCAGGAAGCATCCAGCACGGGAGAAAGATGTATGCTGGGAGACTAAGCAGGTCTAGTCTTTTGATGTTTTTCTGCTGCTTTATATCCTGGCTGTGCTGGCAGCTGATTAGATGGTGTTCACATAGACCAAGGGTGAGTCTGCCTTTCCCAGCCCACTAACTCAAATGTTAATCTCCTTTGGCAACACCCTCAGAGACACACCCAGGATCAATACTTTGCATTTTTCAACCCAGTCAAGTTGACACTCAGTGTTAATCATCACACACTGGGTGATGGAATAATCTGTACAATAAATACCCATGACATAAGTTTATCTATGTAGCAGACCTGCACAGGTACCCCTGAACTTAAAAGTTAAAAAAATTAATTTTTGTGCATTGTGGAATTTAAAGGTCAAGGTTCTTCTTTCTCCATATAGTTTTCCAGTGATCCAGCACCATTTATAGGGGCTGGGAAAGGGTCATTCTTTCCTCTCTGAACTTCAGTGATATGTAAATTGGTGGCCATATATGTTTGGGTCTATTTCTGGGCTCTTTATTCTGTTCCATTGGTGTAGATATGACATTGCCTTAGTTATTGTAGCTTTTTCCTAAGTATTGACATTTGGTTATGTAAATCCTCCAGTTTTGTTCTTTTTCAAGATTGTATTGGCTTTTCTAGGTCCTTTGTATATTCATGCACATTTTACAATAAATGTAGAAAATGTCTGCTAGAATTATGTTTAGATTGCATTGAATTTATGGTTAAATTTTGAGGAGAATCAACATGTTAATATTTCTAAGTCTTGGCCAGGCACAGTGGCTCACACCTGTAATCTCAGTACTTTGGGAGGCTGAGGTGGGCAGATCACATGAGGTCAGGAGTTCAAGACCAGCCTGGCCAACATGGCGAAACCCTATCTCTACTAAAAAATACAAAAATTATCTGAGTGTGGTGGAGTGCACCTGTAATCCCAGCTCCTTGGGAGGCTAAGGCAGGAGAATTGTTTGAACCCAGGAGACGGAGGTTACAGTGAGCCAAGATCATGCCACTGTACTCCAGCCTGGGTGACACAGTGAGACTGTTCAAAAACTTTTTTTTTTAAGTTTTAAATTTCATGAATATTTATTTTGGCCTTCTTTAATTTCTCTCAGCAGTGTTTGGTAGTTTTTAGTCTAGAGGACTTACATAAAGTTTGATAAATGTATTCCTAAGTATTAGATGTCTTTTATTTCAATTTAAATGCTTATCTTTCTAAAATTACATTTTCTAGTTACTTGTTAGCATATAGTTGATTCTGATATTGAGTAATTTTCATGTGTTTAAGGATCATTTGGTGTTTTTTTCTGAATGTTATTTTTCTATTACATTGTGGATTTTTCTTCTTGATCTCTAAGATCTAATTTGGAATAATATTTTGTCTGTGCTTTGAATTATAAACGTTTTTCTTAGATTGATGTTTGTGGTAAAGTTTATTTTTGAACTTTTCTTATTGATTAAATAATTTAAACACTGGAAGGTTCTTAGAAATATTCTCATCTAACTGTATCATTTTACAATGAGGAGACTGCAGCTTAGGATATTTAAGTGTTTACGGTTCAACTACCAGGTAATGACAGAAACAGAATTTGAATAAAGTTTTAGTTAGTGTTTTGTCTTCCATGGTGCTTGCACATAATCAAAGAGTACCTTGTATTATGGCATGGTTGATTTTTGTATGTGGGATTTTAAAAATCTTTATAATAGAGTATAAAATTTATACATATTGGAAATTGTATGTCCTTAAAGTCAACTGCAGAGGTGCAGATATAATAGGTACCCAATAAAAATTTATTGAATTGAATCATCAAAAGGATAATATTCCACAAAGTTGCCAGGTTCAGATGTTTTAATTGGAGAATTCTATGAAGTATTTAAGGAAGAAATCCTAGTGGTTCTATACAAACTTCTTTAGAAAACAGGTAAGAGAGAACTTCTTCCCAACTCATTTTAATGAAGCCAGACTAAGCTGACAAAGACATCACAAGAAAACTATAGACCAACATCCTTCATGAACACAGATGCAAAAATACTTAACAAAATATTAATAACCTCATTCTAGCAACAGATCTCTTTCTTCTCTTTCTGATATTCCCATTGTGCATATGTTACCTCTTTGCTTATTGTCCAGCAGTTCTTGGATTTTATGTTAATCTTTTTTCTTTTCAGTTTGGGAAGTTTCTATTGTCATATACTCAAGCTTAGAGATTCTTTCCTTAGTCATATCTGATCTATTAATGAGTACATTAAAGACATTCTTCATTTTTATGACAGTGTTTTTGATCTCTGGCATATCTTTTTGGTTCTTTCTTAGCATTTTCATCTCTGCTTGTATTACTCATCTTTTCTGCCATTAACCTTAGCATATTAATTGCAGTTAAAAAATCCTAGTCTGATAATTATAACATTTCTACAATATCTATCTCTGGTTCTGATGTTTGTTTTGGCTTCTCAAACTTTTTATTTGCCTTCTACAATGTCCTATAAATGTCTGTAGGAGGGTGGATATGATATACTGGGTAAAAGGAACTGCAGTAAATAGGCCTTTAGTAAAGTAGTGGTAAGGTATCGGGGAGGGAAAGCATTAGTCCTATAAGTAGGTTTCTTCTTTGTCCTGGAGGACCACTTGCCAGATGCCAGCCAGAGCTCTTGTGTTTGAGGCATCTTTTGACCCCTGCTGGGAAGTGTCTCCCAATCAATCAGGAGGCATGAGGAGTCAGTCTGTCCCTTAGCAGAGCTCAAGCACTGTGCTGGGAGATCCACTGCTCTCTTCAGAGTTGGCAAGCAGGAATGTTTAAGTTTGCTGAATTTGTGTTCACAGCCACCCCTTTCCTTAGGTGCTCTGTCCTAGGGAGATGCGAGTTTTATCTATAAGCCTCTGACTGGGGCTGCTGCCTTTTTTTAGAAGATGCCCTGACCAGAGAGGAGAAATCTGGAGAGGGAGTCTGGCTATAGCAGATATGCTGAGCTGTGGTGGGTTCCACCCAGTGTGATTTTCCCGGCAGTTTTGTTTACACTGTGAGGGTTAAACCATCTACTTAAGTCTCAGTAATGGTAGATGCCCCTCCCTTCACCAAGCCCAAACATCCCAGGTTGACTTCAGTCTGCTGTGCTGCCAGCAAGAATTTCCAGCCAGTGGCTCTTAGCTCACTGGGCTTTGGGGGGTGGTTGCTGCTGAGCTAGACCACTGGGCTTACTGGCTTCAGTCCCCTTTTCAGGGGAGTGAATGGTTCTGTCTCGTTTGTGTTCCAGGTGCCACTGGGGAATGAAAAAAAAAAAAAAACTCCTGCAGCTAGCTCAATGTCTACCCAAATGGCTGCCCAGTTTTGTGCTTGAAACCCAGGGCCCTGGTGGTGTAGGCACCTGAGGGAATCTCTTTGTCTATGGATTACAAAGATTGTGGGAAAATCATAGTATCTGGGCTGGAGTGCTCCATCCCTCACAGCACAGTCCCTCATGCTTCCCTTGGCTAGGGAAGGGAGTTCCCTGACCCCTTGCACTTTGGGTGAGACAACACCCCATCCTGCATCAGTTCACCCTCTATGGGCTGCACCCACTCTCTAACCATTCCAATGAGATGAGCCAGGTACTTCAGTTGGAAATGCAGAAATCACTCACTTTCTGTGTTGATCTCACTGGGAGCTGTTCCTATTCAGCCATCTTGCCGGTAACATCGAGCATATTCCTTATTAAGAAGAAGAGCAGCATGAGCTGGCATATTCATAATGCTTACTTTTCCCCAACCCTTTCCAGAAGTGTGAATAGAGTTTCCTAGATACTCACTGTGAGAGTTTTTTAGAACTTCTGCTGGTAGAACTCACAAAAACATGGGGGCCTTTCTCTGACTCTTTCTCCCTGGAGTTTTTAACTCTCAAGAATACACATTGAGTCTCCAGCAATTGTCAATTACATTTCAAGTTTTCCTATCTGAGCACTGGTTCTGCACAGGTTACTTTTTGTGAGTTTCTGGTCTACTAAGTTGTTGTTCTCTGTATCTCCTTGGCTGTTGTGATGATTTTGAAGGCAGAGGTTTGCCCTGATACCTAACCTCTCTGAAGAATTTAAGAACAGTTGTTGACTTTTCAGTTTGTTTAGTTTTTTATATGTTGTTTGGATGGAGTAGTGACTCTTGAGCTCCTTATGTGGCAAGGTTAACTTATTATCCCAAAATAAATTAGTGTAATACATCATGTTAATGGAATAAAGGACAAAGTCCAGGTAATTATCTCAATAGAATCATAAAAACATTTGAAAATATCTAACATACATTAATGTAAAAATTTTCAACAAACTAGAAATAAACATTTCTTCAACCTGATAAAGAGCTGTGGGTAATTTCATGGTTAACATTAAAAGCCCAAATGCTTGAAAGAATACAGAGATGTCTCTTCTCACAACTTCTATTTAACATTGCACTGGACATTTGAGGCATTGCAATGATGTAAGAATACAAAATTAAAGAGATACATATTGAAAGATAAGTAAAATTGTCTTTATTCATGGATAATATGATTTATTTGTAGGAAATCTTAAGGAATCTACCTTAATAAGCAAGTTTAGCAAGGTTATAAGGTACAAGATCAATATACAAAAATCAATTGTATTTCTATGTATTAGCAATCAATAATCCAAAAATAAACTTAGGAAAATATCATTTACCATGAAAGTAAAAATAATAAAATATCTAGAAATAAATTTGTAAAAAGTACAAGAACTGTGTAATAAACACTACACAACATTGCTAAGAGAAATTCATGAGACATAAAAAGTGGAAAGATATGCTATGTTTATGGATTGGAAGACTCAGTTAAAATGGCAGTTCTCTTCAAATTGTTATATAGATAAAACATAATCATTATCAAAATTCCAGCAGGCTTTTAATAGAAATTGACAACTAGTTCCTAAATTTAAGTGGAAATGCAGAGTACCTAGAATAAACAAAATTTAAAAAAAAGAATGGGGGAGGTGAAGCAAGATGGCTGAGTAGAACCCTCTAGTAATTATTCCCCCACAAAATTTGTTCAGTCACCCAACTGAACAACTGTTGACAAAAGAAAGCATCTTCATGAGAGCCAAATAATCAGGTGAGTGATCATAGTACCTGATTTTAACATCATTCCAAGGAAAGAGGCGCTGAAGAGGTAGGAAAGACAGTCTTGAATTGCCTACAGTACCCTTGCCCCATCTTCTGACAGGGCCATGTGGCATGGAGAAAGAATCTATGTGTTTGAGAGAGGGAGAACGCAGTGACTGTTGGACTTCGCACTGGAACTCAGTGCTGCCCAGTAACAGTGCAAAGAAACACAGGGCAGGATTCAGCCAGTGTCCCCAGAGTTAGGCCAGCCCTGACTGGAGGGGAATCATCCAGCTAAAGTGCTCTAGGGTTCTAAATAAATTTGAAAGGCAGTCTCAGCCACAAAGACTATAATTTCTGGGCAAGTTCTGGTGCTTTGCTGGGCTTGGAACCAGTGGACTTGGGGTGCACATAACTCAGTGAGATAAAGCTAGGACAGCCAAAGGAGTGCTTATGTCACCTTTCCCCACGTCCAGGCAACAGAGCTCACAGCTCCTGGAGATACTTTTTCTGCTTGAGGAAAGGAGAGGTGAGAGGAAAGAGGACTGAGGAAAGACGACTTCGTCCTGCAACTTGGATATCAGCGTAGCCATAGTAAATAAAGCACTAAGCAGCATCCTGAAGTCCTCATTTCAGGCCCTAGTTCCTAGATGACAGTTCTAGACCCACCCTGAACCAGAAGGGAACTTGCCACCCTGAAGGGAAAGACCCAGTCCTTGCAGAATTCATTACCTACCGACTAAAGAGTCTTTGGAGTACACATTAGTGGTAGCCAGGCAGTAGTTAACATGGACCTTGGACAGGACCCAGTACCATGGTGGCTTCAGCTGCAACCCAGCATATTCCCGGTGGGAACTTGCATCACCTTTCCCCCACCTTCAGGCAGCTCAGCCTGAAGAGATAGACTCTGTGGGAGAAAGTAATAGAAGAGACTCTGCCTAGTAATCTAGGGAATTCTCCTAGATCTTGCCTAAGACCACCAAGGTGGTACCTCTATGAGTTGTCAAGAGTCACAGTGTTACTGGACTTGGGTTGCCCCCTAATGCAGATATGGCTGCAGTAATCAAAGACTTAAATCACAGCACTCAATGCCCTTTGAATACTTAGAAAGCTTTCTCAAGAAGGATGGGTACAAACAGGCCCACAAGACTCTTTAATGCACAGAAATCATTGAATATCTGCAAGCATAAAGACTATCCAGAAAACATAACCTGACCCAACGAACTCAGTAAGGCACAAATGACCAATCCTCTAGTGACAGAGATATGTGACCTTTCAGCGATTACAAAATAGCTGTTTTTAAGAAGCTAAACAAAATTCAAGAAAACACAAAGAAGGAATTCTGAATTTTTTAAGATAAATTTAACAAAGTAATTGAAATAATAATTTAAAAAAACAAGCAGAAATTCTGGAGCTGAAAAAGTCCATTGACGAACTGAAAAAATGCGTCAGAGTCTCTCAACAGCTGAATCGATCAAGCAGAAGAAAGAATTAGTAAGCCTGAAGAAAGACAATTTGAAAACACACAGGCAGAGGAGACAAAAGAAAAAAAGAAAAAGAAAAAGCAATAAAGCATGCCTATAAGATGAAGAAAATAGCCTCAAAAGGGCATATCTAAGAGTTATTGGCCTTAAAGAGGAGGTAGAGAGAAGGATTGGACTAAAGAGGAAGTAGAGAGAAAGATTGGACTATAAAATTTATTCCAAGAGATAATAACAAATAACTTTCCAAACCTAGAGAGAGACATCAATATTCAAGTACAAGAAGGTTACAGAATACCAAGTCGATTTAACCCAAATAAGGCTACCTCAAGACATTTAATAAAACTCCCAAAGTTTAAGGATAAAGAATGGATCCTAAAAGTAGCAAGAGAAAAGAAACAAATAACATATAAAGGAGCTTCAATATGTCTGGCAGCAGACTTCTCAGTGGCAATTTTGTAGGCCAGGAGAGAGTAGCATAATGTATTTAAAGTGCTAAAGGAAAAAAAATTTTCTTCTAATATCATATCTATTTGACTATCCTTCAAACATGAAGGAGAAATAAAGACTTTCACAGGTGAACAAAAGCCAAGAAACTTTATCAACATCAGGCCTGTCCTACAAGAAATGTTAAAAGGAATTCTTCAGTCTGAAAAAAAAGGCCATTAATGAGCACTAAGAAATCATCTGAAGGCAAAAACTCATGGATAACCCTAAGTATACATATAAATACAGAACATTACAACACTGTAATTGTGGTATATAAACTACTTACATCTTGAGTAGAAACACTAAAGGATGAACCTATAAAAAATAATAACTACAACAACTAAGACATCAAAAGTATGACAAGATGTAATTAGAAACATCAAAAAGTTGAAAAGCAAGGGGTTGAAATTAAATTGTAGAGTTTTTATTAGACTTCTCTTCATTTGTTTGTTTTTGTAATCTGTTATTTTCAAGCCTCATGGTAACCTCAAATAAAAAAACCTACAATAGGTACACCAAAAATTAAAAGCAAGAAATTAAAATATATGGCCAGAGAAAACCATTTCAACAAAAAGGAAGAGAGGAAGAAAAGAAGGAAGGAAGGAAGGAAGGAAGGAAGAAAAGACCACAAAACAACCAGAAAACAAATAACAACATGACAGGAAAACGTCTTTACTTATCATTAATAACATTGAATGTAAATGGACTAAACTTTCCAATCAAAAGTCATTACATGGGTGAATGGGTTAAAAAACAAGACCAATAATCTGTTGCCTACAAGAAACACACTTCACTTATAAGGACACACAAAGGCTGAAAATAAAAGGATGGAAAAATATATTCCATGCAAATGAAAACCAAGAAAGAGCAGGAGTATTTATAAAGAAACAATATTACATAAAATGGATTTAAAGGAAAAAATGTAAAAGGAGACAAAGTCATTATATAATTTAAAAAGTTATTTCTGCAAGAAGATATAATTGTAAATATGTATGCATCCAACACTGAAGCACCCAAATATATAAAACAAATATTATAAGTGCTAAAGAGAGAGATAGACCCCAATACAACAATAGTTGGGGACTTCAATACTTCACTTTTGGCATTGGAAGACCTTTAGACAGAAAATCAACAAAGAAACATCCAAGCATCAGAGACCAAATGGACCTAATTGATATTTACAGAACATTTCAATGGCTGTTACTTCTTCTCAGTACATTCTTCTTCTCAGAATGTGGATAATTCTCAAGAATAGAGAATATGTTAGACCCCGAGTAAGTCTTAAAACATTAAAAAAAATTGAAATAATACCAAGTACCTTCTCTGACCACAATGGAATAAAACTAGAAATCAGTAACAAGAGGAACTTTGGAAACTGTACAAACACATGGAAATTAAACAATATGCTCCTGAATGACCAGTGGGTCAATGAAGAAATTAAGAAAGAAATTGAAAAAATTATTAAAACAAATGAAAATGGAAACACAAGATAACAAAACTGATGGGTTACAGTAAAAGTTCATAGATTGGAAGAATCAATATTATTGAAACATATGTACTATCCAAAGCACTCTATACAGATTCAGTGCAATCCCTATCAAAGTACCAGTGATATTCTTCACAGAAATAGAAAAAATAATCATAAAATTTATGTAGAACCACAAAAGACCCAGAATAGCCAAAGCCATTTGGAGAAAAATGAACAAAACTGGAGGAATCAAGTTACCTGAGTTCAAATTATACTACAGAGCTATAGTAATCAAAAACAACATAGTACAGGCATTAAAAACAGACACATAGACCAATGGGACAGGATAGAGAACTCATAAATACATCCATACATCTACAATGAATTCATTTTTGACAAAGGTGCCAAAAGCATACACTGGGGAAAGGATGGTCTCTTCAATAAATGGCACTTGGAAAACTGGATATCCATGTGCAGAAAAATGAAAGTAGATGCCTGCCTGTTGCTATATACAAATATCAAATCAAAATGGATTAAAAATTTAAGTCTAAGACTTCAAACTATAAAGCAATGAAAACAGAACATTGAGGAAACTGTCCAGGACATTGGTCTGGGCAAAGATTTCTTTGGTAATATCCCACAAGCACAGGAACCAAAAGAAAAATGGACAAATGGGATCACATTAAGTTAAAAAGCTTCTGTACAGCAAAAGAAACAACAGTGTGAAGAGACATCCCACAGGATGGGAGAGTATATTTGCAAACTATTTATCTGACAAGCAATGAATAACCAGAATATGTAAGAAGGTGAAATAATTCAATAGGAAAAAATTCTAATAATCTGATTAAAAAATGGGCAAAAATTCTGAATAGATATTGCACAAAGAAGACATACAAATGGCAAACAGGTATTTGAAAAGGTGCTTAACATCAGATAAGTGGAGATTAAAACTACAATGACATATCATCTCACCCCAATTAAAATGGCTTTTCTTCAAAAAACAGGCAATAATGAATGCTGGCAAGGATATGGAGGAAAGGGAACCCTCGTACTGTTGATGGGAACGTAAATTAGTGCAGTCATTATGGAAAACAGTATGGAAGTTCCTCAAAAACTAAAAATAGATCTACTACATGATCCAGCAGTCTTGCTGCTAGGTATATGCCAAAAAGAAAGGAAATCAGTATATTGAAGCAATATCTGCACTCCCATGTTTTGCAGCAGTATTCACAATAGTCAATATTTGCAATCAACGTGTTTCTATCAACCAATGAATGGATAAAGAAAATGTGATTCATATATACAATGGAGTACTACTCAGTCATAAAAAAGAATGAGATCCTGTCGTTTACAACAACGTGGATGGAAGTGGAGGACATAATGTCAAGTGGAATAAGCCAGGCATGGAAAGACAGACTTCAGATATTCTCACTTATTTGTGGAAAGTAAAAATTAAAGCAATTGAACTCATGGAGATAGTAGTAGAATGATGGTTACCAGAAGTTGGGAAGGGTAGTGGGTGGAGGGTGGAAGTGGCAATGGTTAATGAGTACAAAATTATAGTTATGTAGAATCAATAAGATCTCGTATTTGATGGCACAACAGGGTGACTCTAGTCAGCAATTTGTTGTACATTTTAGAATAACTGAGGGAGTAAATTTGGAATGTTCGTAATGCAAATGAATGATAAATGCTTGAGGTGATGGATACCCCATTTATTCTGATACGATTATTACACATTGTATACCTATATCAGTATATCTCATATGCCCCATAAATATATACACTTACTCGGTACCTATAAAAAATCAAAAATAACAAAGTTGGAAGGTTTATGCTACACAGTTTTTGAAACTTTACTATGAAGTTATAGTAAAACATTATGGTATTAGCATAACATAAACTATAGAATAATGAAACAGGATAGTCTAGAAATGAATCCACACTTTTATGTTCTCTTAATTTTTGACAAAGTCAAAAGGTAATTCAGCAGAAAAACATGCTGGAACAATTTGGTATCTGCATTAGTCAGGGTTCTCCAGAGAGGCAGAGCCAGTAATATGGATAGACATAGATAGGTACATGAGAGGATATTCATGAAGGAGACTGGCTCATGCAATTATTGAGGCTGAGAACTCCCATGATAGGCCATCTGCATGCTAGGGAATCAGGGAAAGCAGTAGCATGGCTCGGTCCAAGTCCAGAGGTCTCAGAACCAGGGAAGCTCAGGGTGTAACTCTCAGTTTGAGCCTGAAGGCCTTAGAACCCAGGGAGCTGCTGGTGCAAGTCCCATGGTTCAGAGCCTGGAAAACCTGGAGTTCTGATGGTCAGGGGCAGGAGAAGGGTATTCCAGCTCCAGGAGAGACAGAGCAAATTCACCTGTCCTCTGTCTTTTTGTTCTATCTTGACTCTCAGAAGAGTTGGGAGTGCCCACCCCACATTGCAGGCAGATCTTGTCCACTGAGTTCACTGATTCACACACCACCTCCTATGGAAACATCACAGACACACCCAGAGATACTGCTTCACCAGCTATCTAGGTATCCCTTAATCCATTCAAGTTGACACCTAAAATTAACCATCATAGTAGCCATATAGAAATAAATAAATAAATAAAATAAAAAAGCAAACAAAAAAAAACTTGATGCTTACCTCACACCATACACAAAATTCTACTCAAAATGGATCATAGATCTAAATGTAAGAGCTCAAAGTATAATAGTTCCAGAATTAAGGATGAGAGAAAAAATTTGAGACCTCGGGCTAGGCACAAAGCACATGAACCTTTATGTTGTGACCTTAGGATAGGATGCAAAACACATGAACAATAAAAGATAAATGAAAATTTCTGCTCTATAAAAGATGACATTAAGAAAATGAAAAAAACAAAGAAGCAAAAAAGAATGGATGCAAATACTGGCAAATTATATATTTGATCAATGGCTTGTGTCCAGGTATGAAAAGACCTCTTACGATTAAATAATCTGAAGATTCATAATCCAATTAAAAATGGGCAAAAACTTGACCACTTCAGCAGAAAAGATCAATAAATAGTAAATAAGAACATGAAACAATGTTCAACACTGTTAGTCATTAGGGAAATGCGAATTAAAACACCAGATAGATAACACACTTCTTGAGATATACATAATAAGAAAAACAGAATGCTGTGTGTTATTTAGATTTATGAAGAAACTTGAGCCATCATACATTGCTGATGGAAGTGGAAAATGATGTAACTACTTTGAAAAATTACCCCCCTGCCAGTTTTTTAAAAAGTTGAACATGTCATTGCCATACAACCCAGAAATTTCTTTTCTATATATCTGCCCAAGATAAATGAAATCATATGTACACACGAAGACTTATATCTGAATGTTCATCTTAGTTATAATACATACCTCAAAGATAGAAACAATGTAACTATTTTTCAGTTGGGGAATTGATAACTAAAATGTGGTCTATTTATGAAATGGAATATCATTCAGGAATAAAAAGGAGCAAACTACTTATACATGTAACAAAATGAATGAACTTCAACAGTGAAAGAAGCAATACACAAAGGAATACATATTGTATGATTCCATTTATATGAAATTTTTAGAAAAGACAAAACTCTAGAGATAGTAAGATCATAGGTTTCTATGGAGCTGTGAGTAGGAACAGGGATTGAAGGCAGCTGGACGCAAGGGAAATTTTTGGGTAATAGAAATGTTCTAAAGCTTGATTGTGATGGTGGCTGCACAACTGCATAAATTTACCTACAATCATTTGATCTGTATACTTAAAGTGGGTGAATTTTATGGTATTATACATTGCAATTCAAAAAGTTTTAAATGAGGAAAAATTTTGGAAGAGGAAGCATGTCAGAGTGATAATAGCTTGGAACAGTATCTTTCTTAAATGATTATTTCTTTTTTTTCCTTTTAAAGTGAGTAGATTTTTTTTTTCCTTTTTGGATGGAATACTTGCTGGTGGTTCTTGGAAGGGATTATTCCCCAGAGCAGATGTACATTACGGCACATGCTGGATCTCTTCTTCAGTGGAGACAGTTGCCAACGAAGATTGACTCAGCGGGAGATGGCTGAGTGAGGCTTCTGGGGTAGGCTCCCCTCAGATCTTCCTCTAATTACTCCAGCTGAGCACACAAGAAGAAAGGCAAAGCCACAGGGAAGCATATTAATTAAAATGTCTTCTTTTTGTCGGCCCATTGTCAATGTTTTCACTTTTTAGGCGGCTACAGTTGTGGGTTTACACTTTATTTCCTTCCATTTCCAGGATAGTTGCGTAATGAAAGCATACCACATTTTAATTTTCAGGAACAGTCTCTTGGGTAGATTAATAAGTAGGAATATCCCTTTGTCAACTGGTGTCAGGGAGGAAGAAGTATCTACTTTCAAACGGAGATTGTTGGGAACCATCTTGAAAGGGAGCTTTTAGTAAATCAAGAGATCACTTCCTTCAGAATGATCTCTGCAGAGTTCCTGTTTCCTTCTGGTGTCACTCACTTAGACATGGCACCAGAGATCTTGGCCCTTGAGCTTTTTGGTGTCTAACTGTATCTTACTCCATAGGAAGTATAACAAGAGACAGGAAAAAATCCCACTCACTGGTTTTATTTCCACTCTTTGTTTACAGCTTTACTGTCAATGAATAAAGAACAGGAGAGAAATATACCTCTTAGGGAATATAGAGAAAATACTGCTTTGATTTTATCTGCTGCAATTATTGAATACATTTTTCATTTGACCAATAAGAATCTCTCTTTCTGCAAAAAAAAAAAAAAAAAAGAAAGCCTAAAACCAACAATACAAACTCATCAACTTAAACTCATTGTTATTCAGAAACAGTTTTGATTTGATATTTTAATTTAAAGATTACCCTGTTCATTGTAAGATCAGAGGCTTATATTTTCCGAGCCATATGCTGCTTTAGTTCCATGAATGGATACCCCGTGGATCACAGTGAGAGTTGAAGCAGTGATAGTGGCAGAATAGTACTTTCTTCATTGTATTGTACAAGGCATGTTTTCCTTGGTTTTTCTGAAAAGTGTAATCTGCATATATTAAGGTTACTTGTTTTGCATAAATGTTTACTGACATGTTTGGATAGACAATAGAGTATCTTTTATAGGCATTTCCTAGTTTTCTTGTCATAACAGACTTGCTGAAGATTATTCTGTAAGAATAGGATCCTCCACCATTCCTTAGGGGACCAACTGTATTCTTCTTCCTTAATCAAAACATTCTCTCTCTTGTTCTTCTCCAGAGAACAGGGTAATTTCTTCTCTGTCTCAGAGGTTTGTTCCTTCCTCAAAACCTTTCCTTAGACTATTTATCCCGTCTGTCATACCCTCTCATCTATAAACTTTATTTATCTTTTAGAGCATGGCTTATGTTTAATCTTTTTATGAAACTGTCTCCTTGCTGGAGGAAGTGGTTCACACCTGTAACCCCAGCACTTTGGACGGCTAAGGTGGATGGATCACTTTAGCTTGGGAGTTTGAGACAGGACTGGGCTGCATGGTGAAACATACAAAAATTAGCACTTTGGGAGACTGAGGTGGGAGGATCACTGGAGCCCAGGGAGGTTGAGGCTGCAGTGAACTGTGATTGTGCCCACTGCATTCCAGCTGTACGATACCATCTCCTAATAGTTCAGCCAAACTGTTTTCTTTTCTGAACTTCTAAGACTATATTCCCCCTACAGAATTCATTTCCATGGATATTGGCCTGAATTTTTCTTTTTTATTGTGTCTCTGCCGGGTTTTGATATTAGGATGATGTTGGTCTCATAAAATGAGTTAGGGAGGATTCCCTCTTTTTGTATTGTTTGGAATAGTTTCAGAAGGAATGGTACCAGCTCTTTGTATGTCTGGTAAAATTTGGTTGTGAACCTGTCTGGACCTGGACTTTTTTCGGCTGGTAGGCTATTAATTGCTGTTTCAATTAATAGCAGCAATTGAGACCTTGTTATTGGTCTATTCAGGGATTCAACTTCTTCCTGGTTTAGTCTTGGGAGGGTGTAAGTGTCCAGGAATTTATTCATTTCTTCTAGATTTACTAGTTTATGTGCATAGAGTTGTTTGCAGTAATCTCTGATGGTAGTATTGTGTCTCTGTGGAATCAATGGTGATATCCCCTTTATCATTTTTTATTGCATCTATTCATTATTCTCTCTTTTTTATTAGTCTGGCTAGTGATCTACCTATTTTGTTGATCTTTTCAAAACACCAGCTCCTGGATTCATTGATTTTTTTTTGAAGGGTTTTTTGAGTGTCTGTCTCCTTAAGTTCTGCCCTGATCTTAGCTATTTCTTGTCTTCTGCTAGGTTTTGAATTTGTTTGATCTTGCTCTTCTAGTTCTTTTAATTGTGACAATAGGGTGTCAAGTTTAGATCTTTCCTCACTTCTCCTGTGGGCATTATGTGCTATAAATTTCCCTCTAGACACTGCTTTAAATGTGTCTCAGAGATTCTGGTACATTGTGTCCTCGTTTTCATTGGTTTGGAAGAACATCTTTACTTCTGCCTTCATTTCATTATTTATCCAGTAGTCATTCAGGAGCAGGTTGTTCAGTTTCCATGTAGTTGTGCGGTTTTGAGTTGGTTTCTTAATCTTGAGTTCTAATTTGATTGCCCTGTGGTCTGAGAGACTGGTTGTTAATGATTTCCATTTTATGGTCAGTTTTAGAGTAAGTGTGATGTGGTGCTGAGAAGAATGTATGTTCTGTGGATTTGGGGTGGAGACTTCTGTAGATGTCTTTTAGGTCCTCTTGGTCCAGCTCTGAGGTCAAGTCCTGGATATCCTTGTTAATTTTCTGTCTCATTGATCTGTCTAATATTGACAGTGGAGTGTTAAAGTCTCCCGCTATTATTGTGTGGGAGTCTAAGTCTCTTTGTAGTCCGGCTCATATCCAGAATCTGCAAAGAACTCAAACAAATTTACAAGAAAAAACAACCCCATCAAAAAGTAGGTGAAGGATATTTAAAGACATTTTTCAAAAGAAGATGTTTATGCTGCCAACAAACGTATGAAAAAGTGCTCATCATCACTGTTCATTAGAGAAATGCAAATCAAAACCACATTTAGATACCATCTCATGCCAGTTAGAATGGCAATCATTAAAAAATCTGGAGACAGCAGAGGCTGGAGGGGACGTGGAGAAATAGGAACACTTTTACACTCTTGGTGGGAGTATAAATTAATTCAACCATTGCAGAAGACAGTATGGCCATTCCTAAAGTGTCTAGAAATAGAAATTCCATTTGACTCAGCAATCCCATTACTGGGTATATACCCAAAGGATTATAAATTGTTCTATTATAAAGACACATGCACATGTATGTTCATTGTGACACTGTTTACAATAGCAAAGACTTGGAACCAACCCAAATGCCCATCAGTGATAGACTGGATAAAGAAAATGTGGCACGTATACACCATGGAATACTATGCAGCCATAAAAAAGGATGAGTTCATGTCCTTTCCA
>PVKP010037838.1:0-21346 GCA_004027715.1 Plecturocebus donacophilus
TACCTATGCAACAATATTGTATGTTCTTCACATGTACCCCAAAACCTAAAATGCAATAAAAAAAAAAATAAAAAATAAAAAAAAGTAGCCTCTCTTTTTCCTACCTTTGAAACACAACCTTTATCACAATCTAAATTATACCTTATTTTTATCTAATTTTGGAGTAAATTCTGTTCTTAACTATTTCCTCTCCAGGGCCAACCAAACTCTTTTTATTATTTAATAATATGTTTCAGTAAAGTATTGTCAAATAGAACCTTCTGCAGTGATGAAAATGTTCTCTGTTTGTTCCATCCACTGTAATAGCCACCATCACATTGAGCCTTGAAATGTGGTTAGTGTGACTGAGGACCTGAAGTTTTTACTTTATAAATTTCTAATTAATTTAAACTTAAATTTCAGATAGCCACATGTGACTAGTGGTTACCACATTGGAGAGAAGGGTTTTATTATCCTATTGGGAGTTTCTACTCATTCTTTCCAGAGTTTTCCAAGATATTCTCATGTTTATTTTTTCTTATTTTTTCTTCTCATAAGAAATCTAGATTTTCTGGTTTTCCAGAAATTGTCACATTGAATTTACAGAACACTTCAGGTACAATTGTTAATACTTTTAAAGTATTACATCATTAAGCCTTCTTTTAAGCCTCTCAGTAGAGTTTTAAAGTTTTCTTTATAATTAATGTATACATCATCTTTTAAATCCATTCATAGATATTTTATCTTTTGTTTATTTCTGTTGTTTTGTTTGCTGTTGTAAATGGTGCATGCATTTCAATGTCTTTTACTATATTTTCTCACTCATATATAGTGCAGCTATGTAGGTTTATTTTGCAATCTTTTGGGTAATTTTCTTTATATTTCAAATAGTAATAATTCTCTCTTCTTGTATTTAAACTTTCTATTTATTTCTCATTTAACACCATTGGCTGCTATTTCAATGGCAGTTTTAAATAGTTGTAGCAATGGTTAAGATTCTCATCTTGTTCCACAGTTTAATAGGAATGTTTTAGTATTTTATCATTAAGCTTCATGGTGGCTTAAAAAAAAAATCTGTCAATTCTTGCCTTACCACTGATTTTTAACATCAGAAATGAATGTTGACATTTGTCAACATGCCTGTTCTGCTACCTCCTATGTAAGTTATATAATTTACCTCCTCTAATATATTACTACTACATATTAATTTGACCCATTTATAATTTTTTTGATCCACTCCTGTATTCAGGAAATAAATGCCACTCAGTCATGGCACATTTTTTGTGCAATGTTCTGCTAAATTTCTTTAGCAATTATAAAAAAAGTTTGTAATATTCCAGATAATCATCTATTTTAGAACTATTCTATCGACTGCCAGTGTGGTATGCCATCACTATTTAAAAGAATTTTGGAGGATTCTTTCTATGATAGTTTAAATAGGCTTAAATAGAGAAATATCATTCTGTGAAAAGATGAATTAATCTACTTCTAACGCTATCTTGGTATGGCATATTTTTATGTTAATTTAGTAACAGCTTTAATAATATCCATTGTTACATTATTCTGTTTTCTGTCTCTTCTGGAGTCAATTTAAGAGATTCTGTTCTCCTTGACTAGGTTGATCCTGATGTCATTAATCTATGCCAAATTCAGAAACAAGATGTTTTAGGGAAGTATGATGATTTTATTTTTAGGTAGGTTGCATTTAAGATGCTTGGGACATTGAGGCAGAAACAGCCAATCAGCAAATAGAATATATGTCTTAGAGCTATTTATGAGCAATCTGGGCTGGAAAGATGGCCACAAGTATGACTGTGGTGGTTTAATGAGATCACCCAAGGACAACATAAAGCAATGAAGAGTAATGGCCCCTGGTGGAACCCTGCAAACCCCAACGTTTAGCTGGGTAGGAAGAGGAAAAGGCCTGAGAATGATAGGAGAGACAGAAACATCAAGAATAAGAGATCAAGATTTCCCAATGCTTCAAAGGACAAACAGACAAATACGGAATCATACCATTGGATTTATTGTTTAGGAGATGAACAGTGACCTCAGCAAAAGCAATTTCTGGGAAGTGTTTGCGACAAACCCTGCTTTTGGGTGGTTGCAAAGTACACTGAAGTTCAGGAACCACAGCAGCAAGTGTAGGGTGTTTATCAGAAGCCTGGCTGGGAAGAGAAAGATCCATGAGTCTTAAGTAATTTTAGAGACGATTTTGCAATTGAATGCGTGAAATGTAGACTTTTCCCTCTTTTTTCTGTCTGAGGAGTTTAACATGAGAAAGGAAGTTTTTCCTGCATTGTCTGATAGGCCAGAGAGCTGACCATTGTAAAGAGCATCTGGGGACAGCATCTGCCTTGCCATGCACCTTAAGGGCTCTGGGACACAGGGCTACGTGGAGATGTGAAAGAGGGATCACAAAGCAGGGTCTGTCCCCAGTGGAGACAGCACCAAGGGCAAGGGCTGGAAACCGACGGGCTTGCACATCACCAAGGAAACCGAAGTGGAAGAACTTACACAAGACCCGGGTGGAGGCTGGGCAGAAGACAGTCATGAGGCCGTCCATTCACAGGACTGCTAGCCGGAGAAAAGGGGAAGGAAAATGAAGACCAACACAAACTGAAGGCAGCATTTTTAGGGAAATAGTTACAAATGCTTGAAAACTATACTTAATGTAAAGCAAGGATAGCTGATAAAATACCTAAAATGCAAAGTAGAGCTTAACGGCTTAGAAAAATCAAGTTGAGTCTGACTCACCCATCCCTCAGTAATGTTCTAGTCCATGGTTTTAAGCCATTTTATACACAGATGACCGTCACAGGTTTACGTGCCCGGCCCTAACCAGCCTTTTAAGTTGTATGTCCAACTGCTACCTCACTATTCCTATTTGAATGTCTAAACAGGTGATTTAGAATCAACCTCTGACGCAGCTCTTCGGTGCACCCAGCCCCTGTACACACACGCGCGTGCATACACATACACATGCACACACAACGCAGAGATACAACTTTATAATAGTGTGAAATGCTGTCATGTTTGGCAATGCTGCTGGATTTTCCCCCAATTTGCTGTCTAATTTATTTAAATTATTTATACTTAGTAAACCCTCTTCCAAGAACAAAACCACCTATTATTTAAGGTTCTGCTGTCATTAACTAGCACTGCAGCTTTACAATATTCAATGTGCTTGCTTTCAACTTGCATTGTCTGATTAAATCCTTCAATAATCCATATAAAAGCAATGATCATTTACACTTGCTGTATCTACAGAATTACATTCTCCATGAGGAACTCTGAAATACCCACAAGCATTCCACCAACCTCTGCAAGTGAATCTTCCCAATTTTTATTCAAAACTTCCGTTGAGTCCTAATAGGACTGGGGTCTGCGCATAAGTGTGAATGACTCTGGGATGGGCAGGACTGGGCTTGGTGGTGGAGGGTTAGCCTGACTAAGTGAGGCCTGGGACTGTGCCGCTCCCTGCAGAAGCTAGGGGTGCAGCCCGATTGGTGTAGGTATGAAGCCCAAAGGCTAAAACAAGCTCCTGGCAAGCACCAAGGGACAGCTCAGACTCAGGAAACCCACCCCCAACAGGATCCCAGTCCCAACAGAGCAGGGGATAGGCAGGTCTAGGCGTGCCCCAGTCCCCAGACAGAAAGGCTGGGGTTCCAGGGGAAGCCCAGTCACAGATACAAAGCACAGGTCCATGCAGCCTGCTCAGGAGGGGAGGAGGGGCCACCTGCTCACTTGAAACCTTTCATCAAGATTCTCAAATAGGCAACAATCTTTCTACATACCCCTAGGGTAGGGGTCCCCAGGGTAGGGGTCTCCAACCCCCCTCCCCGGCCATGGACTGGCACTGCGGCGGTCTTTTGGGAACTGGGCTGCACAGGAGGAGGTGAGCATTTACTGCCTGCGCTCCGACTCCTGTCAGCTCAGCCGCGGCACTAAGTTCTGAAAAGAGCTCGAACTGCACTGTGAACTGCGTGTGTCAGGGATCCAGGTCGTGTGCTCCTGATGAGAATCTAATGCCTGATGATCTGCACTGTCTCCCATCACCCCCAGATAGGACCGTCTGGTTGCAGGAAGATTAGCTTAGGGCCCCCACTGATTTTACATTATGGCGAGGTGTATAATTATTTCATTATATATTATGATGTAATTAATAATCGAAATAAAGTGTACAGTAAATGTAATGCACTTGAACTGTGAAACCATCCCCCACACTGGTCTGTGGAAAATTGTTTTCCATGAAACCGCCCCCTGTTGCCAAAAAGGTTGGGCACTCCAGCCCTAGGGTATTCATATTTGCACTCTTAGGAGTGTTTCATTCTTCATTCTTTGTGAATAAATTAGCTTCCTATTTTCCAAAGAAAATAGAAACTATCACATGAACACTAACACATCTTCCCACTGAAAATTCTTATCAACTGACCTCTCTCTGTCCTCGTATCTCACTTTCCTTTCTTGTATGATGGGTACAGCAATCTCCATGCAGTTATCCAACACCAACTCCGCCGGCTATACTGAACTCCATCCTCTCTTATCTACCCGAGAGGTTAATTTCTGTAATTATTCCACTTTCTACTGCAATCTTCATGCTAGAAATAAATTCCTTTTTGCCCTCACATCTCTTTATGGGTATCATCTCTTCTCTGCTTCTCTCTTCAACAGAACTCCTCCCAAGGGCGTCAGTGCTTTCCATGGCCACGTCCTCACCGCTGACCGTCCCCTCCGAAGCCCACTTCAGTTATCTTCTGCCTGCTCTCCACTGAGATGCATCGTGTCAGAGCCCCCGGCAGCCTCAGTGCTGCCAAACTCAAGGTTCTGTTCTTTGCCCTCGCCTGACTCAAACTCCCAGCAACACTCATCTAAACCGTCTGCTCTGATAACAGAGCACCTGCCCCTCCAGCTCCTCTCAGCTCACAGGTGGCTCCCCCATCTCCTGGGCTGACTCCTCCTCCTCCCTCTGCTACAGGGGCAGAGCTCAGGCCACTGTCTCTCCAGCTGCACTCTCTCAACATGTTTATAGTGCAGTGGCTCTCAACAAGGGACAGTTTTGCCCTGCAGGGGTCACTTGACAATGTCTGAAGACACTTTTGTCACAGGTGGGGAGATGCTGCAGGCATTCGTGTGTGGAGGCCTGGGATGCAGCCAAACATCCTACAAAGCACAGGACAGGCCCTGCCCAGGACAGGCCCCTCCCAAGACAGCCCCCACCCAGGACAGACCCCACCCAGGACAGGCCTCGCCCAGTACAGGCCTCCCCCAGTAAAGGCCCCGCCCAGGACAGCCCACGCTGCATTTACTCTGCACGGAAGGTCCACAGTGCCTGCTCGGTCCAGCTACCCAGTTGTAGTCCATGGTTTTAAGCCATTTTATACACAGATGACAGAGTCACAGTTTATACGCCCAGCCCTAACGGCCCTTCTATATTGTATGCCCAACCTCTGACTCACTCTTCCTATTTGGGTGTCTAAATAGGTGATTTAGAATTAACCTCTGACACAGCTCTTTATTTTCCTCCAAAGTCCACTCTTTCTTGGTCATTTCCATCTCAGCCAATGCCACTACTTATATAGACCAAAGCCTTAAAAGTCAATCTTCATTCTTTTCTGATCCTTACAAGACCAAGCCCAGCCAGCAGTGAAGCTCACTGGTCCTGCCTGCATTGGCTCTGCACTCAAAGCTGAGCACATCTCTCCGCATCCACAATGTGTCTTTCCAAGCCTTCACTGTCCCTGGGTTGAACTTCTGCATCGTCTTCTAGTTCTTCTCCTTGCATCTATTCTTAAAGCCTGAAAACCTGCTTTCTATGCAAAAGCGTTATCTTTGCAATACATTAATCCATCATGCCGTTGTGCTGCTTAAATACCTCCCAGTGGTTTCCCATCGAGCTGAGAGTAAATCCTCCTCCCCACGGTGGCCTGCAGCTCGGCCTGCCTTCCCCACTGCCTCCTCCTGCGGCTTCACTCCCTCCTACCAGCCTTTCCCCTAAGCCTCGGAAACACCAAGGACATGTCCTACTCACGGCCTTTACGTTTCTGCTCTCTCTGCCTGGAGCATCCTGGCCCCAGTCTCCATAATGTGCTCACCATTGTTCAGGTCTCCGGTCAAACATAAGAGGACTTCCTTGGCCACCCTGCAGAAAGGCTGCATGCCCTCCTCCCGTGTCTTACCTTGCTTTATTTTGCTTCACAAAACACATTGCTATTTGAAACCAAGTCATCATCTCCTATTTAATATCAGGGCATCAGCTCTCTCCCTCCCTAGCACGTGAGTCCCCTTCCAAGCAAGGATGGGGTCTTTTCACCACTCCCAGCCTGGGATCCAGAACAGAGCTGCACACAGGAGGAGCTCCCAATACATGCAGAGTGACTCCTGTGTCTTCTGCTACAGACAGAGTCAGGACAGAGGGCTGGGGTGGGGGAGCACAGGAAGGAAGGGTGTGCTCCATCTTTTCAGTGAGTTCGCTCATGCTCACAAAGCCCAATCCGTGAATTTTTCCATACGTTGTCTCGTGTATCCAGGGGTGTGGCCCCAGCACTCAGCCATGGTGACCTGGCATTCTGAGACAAGGGACAGAAGGACTGACAGCTAAGTGGGGGTGAGTGGGGCCGAGACAGATTTGCACACGCCCTCTCTCTCCCCATAGTAGACCTGAGAACAGGGATCAGAGGCAGGAGTGACAGCCAGGCTCCAAGGCAGAGGAGATCACACAGAAAACGACAGTGGTTGGGAAAACTCACAGAGTGCCATGGAGTTTCCGTAATATATGACAGATTAAATTCAATAAGAAAATTACAGTCCAGTACTTAAAGTCAAAGGCCGCTTTTCAAAACTTTCAGACGTGTGTGATTTGGAGATAAATGTTTGCTTATCTTTCCTTTAATTATGTTTTTTTAAGAGAATATCTGGAGAAATTAGATATTTCTGATTACCTATGTTACCAAAAGTACATGGAATGTCTAATAATCATTAATAATGGCAAAAATGTATTGCATATTTACCAAGTACCAGGAACCATCCTAAGGGCTTACCTGGGTTTCTTTGTTACATCCTCACAACATCCCTGCAAAGTAAGATCCATTATTGTCCCTGTCATTTGAGAAAGGAAGACCCAAGCTTACAGATGTTAGGCAACTTGGGCTCTGTATCGCTTTGCTCTCTTCTTCCAGCAATTTCACATGAGAGGCAAGACACAGTGAGAATAAATCATATTCAGGAACAAAACAAGCTTTAGTGTCTGCAGATTACTATTTTAAAAATCCTAATGGTAGTCAAGCATTTTGAAGACAAAATACATGAAAAAATACTATAGTGGTCTGTCTCCGTCATCTAGAAAGCATTTCATTATCTCAGAAGTAAATGGTACATGATAAAATAAATGATTTCCCCACATCTCGCTCTCGTCATGGTTTTCCTAGTTATTTGTTCCTGTATTCCCAAATAAAACAGAGTCCAGAGATAGGAATCTTCAGGAAGCCACTGGGTCCTCAGAGTCTGAATGTGGGCGTGGCAGGAGGGTTGACGCCAGTTCTTTCATGTGGTCAAAGTCAGTGAGAAGGAGCCACGCTCCCTGCAGACTTTGCACACGCGACTTTGTGCCTTGCCTCTGCCTTACTGTTACTCTGAGAAATAGACATTACTCTTTGATTAATGATTAAGATCTGCAAAGCAAATCTTACACTGAAGCTGGAACCCTGGGCCTCCGCCTTGTGATCTGAAAGGAGGATATTTCAGTCAAGGAAACTATTAGAAAATAACCACAACTTGAAATAAGCAAGTAAGAAAACATAAATAAATGAATAACATTCCAAAGAATGCCAAAGCTGTGTTGTGTTCCTGCAAGTGTCCACTGAACTGGCCGAGGCACTCCAGTTCAGTGGACTTGCTGAAGACCCAAAGCTAAATGTCATTCACTCACCGATGACAGCAAGGGCTTTGCCTATTAAAGGTCTTCCCCGCAAGGCATAGGTGTGTGCTGGAAAGAAGAGCTGAGGATCCCGGGTCGTGGGAACTTGCACAGCCAGACTGTCAAGGGCTAGAAGAACACTTTCTAATCTACAGCTCTGGGATCAGTCAGATCTGCTTGAAGGTATGAGAATGCAGCCAGGCTGCATCCGCTCACCTGGCGACATTCAGGTACAGAGCAGGAGACACTGAGTTCAGAAGCTGATAGAACATTTTTCCTAAATAAATCAAGTTGTTCAGGTGACCTGACCAAATGACAACAAACCGTTAAGTATTTTTTAAACTTTTATTGTAGATTATGGTGATAATTGAAAAGTCAAGAAAATTAACCTACTATAAAAAGTATTTTAGCATGTAAGGATGTTTCCAAGAAGCAGGTTGGAATTCTCAGGGAAAGCTTGTGGAGATGAAGGCCCCCCATGGTCCATCACAACCAACCATGTTCCTGACGACACCATGAGGGTGCATGAGATGGGAGCCTACATTCAAAGAAGGATGTGTGAGGCCAAGGCGGGCGGGTCACCTGATGTCAGGCATTCCAGACCAGCCTGGCCAATATGATGAAAACCCATCTCTACTAAAAATACAAAAATTAGCCGGATATGGTGGCAGATGTCTGTAATCCCAGCTACTTGGGAGGCTGAGGCAGGAGAATCGCTTAAACCTGGGAGGTGGAGGTTGCAGTGAGCTGAGATCACACGATTGCACTCCAGCCTGGGTGACAGAGTGAGACCTTGTCTCACCCAATATATATATATGAACAAAAGCATTGCACAGAAAAATGCTTTTATACACAAGTTCACAAATAACGAGGACGGGGTAGAATTAACGGCCATCCTGAGAGAGCTGAGCCATTTGCCCAATCTGCCCAAGAAAGAAAAATCAAGAGATTTGAACCACTAAGAAATAATGTAGATTCTACAGAACCCGATATTGACATCAGATAAATAAGGAATCACTTATAAATATTAACATATATAAATCACTGGGTCCAAACTACCTGCATCCCAAGTAATTAAGAGAATTGACTACATTTCAAATGTTACTTTTGAAAAATCATGTCAAGTTGTAGTAATATCAGAATGCCATAGAGAAAATGAATGATTATTGATCTCAAAAAGGAAAAGTAAATGAGACTGTAATATAGTGATTATTTAACTTAGTGTACAGATTGATCTTGCCTTAAATAATTGCCAATTAATTTCTATTAAAAAATGTAGTATGTATGATATGTGTATAGCATATATAGGACATTGGCAGGGCATGGTGGCTCATGCCTGTAATCCCAGCATTTTGGTGGGCTGAAGTGGGAGGATCACCTGAGGTCAGGAGTTCGAGACCAGCCTGGCCAATATGGTGAAACCCCGTCTCTACTAAAAAATATAAAAATTAGCCAGACTTGGTGGCAAGTGCCTGTAATCCCAGCTACTGGGGAGGCTGAGGCAGGAGAATCACTTGAACGTGGGTGGTAGAGGTTGCAGTGAGCCGAGATCACACCACTGCATTCCAGCTTGGGCAACAAGAATGAGACTAGACTCCATCTCAAATAATAATAATAATAATAAAAGAATATTAAGGATAAACTAAAATACTGAGAATAAAAATGTGTGTGTCTCATTGAGAAAACATTTCCTGAATGCCCACTGAGTGCCACACAGGGAGGATGTGAAAGCAGAAGAAGGATAGAAGTGGTAGAAGCTTGCATTCTAGTGAAGAGTTAGACCACTCAACTGCAATGCACAGGGAAAGGTAAATGCTATAAGAGAAGAAGCCGAAATCAAGATTTATGGGAGGATTAATTTTGGAAGAGGGAATAGGAAAGAGAAGGTGGTCAGAAAAGGCTTGAAGGGGACTGCTTTTTGCTGGCTTTAGTATGTGGTGGGCTTCCAACTGTCTGAGGACTGGGAGAAACATGCTTAGGGAGAGGGAGCTGGTCTACAAACAGGCAGAAAGGCATGCATTATGAAGACTGTGCCTTGCTAATTGAATTGCTTTTCCAAACATGCTTACAAACAGAGTGACCTCTGTTAGTCAGGTTCCCTGGAAATAGACTCCAAGATAGAGATTCTTGCACAGAAATAACACCTATAAGAGACTGAGAATGCTATCCTTATCAAATTTCCAATGGCGTTTTGCACAGAAATAGACAAACTATCCTAAAACGTATATGGAACCACAAAGACCCTGAATAGCCAAAGCAATGCTAAGCAAAAAGAACAAAGCTGGGGCCAGGCATGGTGGCTCACACCTGTAATCCCAGCACTTTAGGAGGGCGAGGCAGGCAGATCACCTGAGGTCAGGAGTTCAGGACCAGTCTGGCCAACATGGCGAAACCCCATCTTTACTAAAAATACAAAAATTAGCCAGGCATGGTGACAGGTGTCTGTAATCCCAGCTACTCAAGAAGATAAGGCAGGAGAATCATTTGAACCCTGGAGACAGACGTTGTAGTGAGCTGAGATCATGCCATTGCACTCCAGCCTGGGCAACAGTGAGACTCCATCGAAAAAAAAAAAAAAAAGAAATGAAAAGAAAAGGAAAAAACAAAGCTGGAGGCACCACACTGTCTGATTTCAAAATATATTACAAAAATATAATAATCAAAACAGCATGGTACTGGCATAAAAACAGACATGTAGACCAAATGGAACAGAATAGAGAACCCAAAAATAAATCCACACATTTATGGTCAGCTGATCTTCAACAAAGCTGCCAAGAACATATAACAAGGAAAGGACAGTCTCTATAATAAATAGTATTGAGAAAACTGGATATCCACATGCAGAAAAATGAAACTGGGCCTTTTCTCACAACATACAAAAGTCAACTCAAAAATGTATTAAAGATTTAAATGTAAGAGCTGAAACTGTAAACTACTAGAAGGAATATAGGAAAAAACTACATGACATTGGCCTGGGTAGTTTTGTTGTTGTTGTTTTTGATATAACCCAAAAGGCACAAGCAACAAAAGCAAAACTAAATGAATGGAATTACATCAAACTAAAAAGCTTCTGCACAGCAAAGGAAATAATCAACAGAGTGAAGAGATAACCTATAGAATGGAAGAAAATATTTGCAAACCAAACATTCTATAAGAGTTAATACACAAAATACACAGGGAACTCAAACAACTCAATAGCAAGAAAACAACCCAATTTAAAAATGGGCAAAGGATCTGAATAGATCTCTCAAAAGAAGATATACAAATGGCTAACAGGTAGATGAAAATATGGTGAACATCAGTAATCATCAAGGAGATGTAAATTAAAACCACAATGAGATATCACTTCACACCTATTAGAATGGCTATTATTGAAATGACAAAATACAGAAAGTGAAATTGTTTGGCTATGTCCCCACCCAAATCTCATCTTGAATTTTAATCTCCATAATCCCCACATGCTAAGGAGAGATGGGTTGGAGGTGATTGGATCCCAGGAGTGGTTACCCTCATGCAATTCTCATGATACTGAGTTCTCATGAAATCTGATGGTTTTATAAGGGGCTCTTGCCCCTTAACTCCTCACTCTCTCTCACCTGCCACCAGGTGAGATGTATCTCTTCCCCTTCTGCCATAATTATAAGTTTCCTGAGGCCTCCCCAGACGTGCAGAACTGTGAGTCAATTAAACCTCTTTACTTTATAAATTACCCAGTCTCGGGTAGTATCTTTCTAGCAGTGTGAGAATTAACTAATACGGCAAGTGTTTGTGAGGGTGTGGAAGAAGAGAACCCTTGCACACTGTTGGTGGGAGTGTAAATTAGGACAGCCATTATAGAAAACAGGGTGGCGGTTCCTCAAAAAGTTAAAAATAGAGATACTATATGATCCAGCAATCCCACTTCTGGGTGTATATCCAAAGGAAATCAAATCAATATGTTGAAGAGATAGCTTCACTTTCATTTTCATTGCAGCATTATTCACAGTAGCCAAGACATGGACTCAACCTTACTGTCTATCAGTGGATGAATGGATAAAGAAAATGTGGTATGTATACACAGTGGAATACTATTCAGCCTTTAAAAAGAAGGAAGCTGGCTGGGCACAGTGGCTTATGCCTGTGATCCTAGCACTTTGAGAGACTGAGCAGGAGGAGCACTTGAGTACAGGAGTTTCAGACTAGCCTGGACAACATAGCAAGATCCTGTCTCTACCAAAAAAAAAATACAAAATAAAACGAAGGAAATCCTCTCATTTTCGACAACGTGGATGAACCTGGAGGACATTATGCTAAGTGAAATAAACCAGACACGTAAAGACAAATACCTCATGATCTCACTCATATGTGGAATCTAAAGCCAAATTCATAGAAGCAGAGAATAGAATGGTGTTTCACAGGGACCCAGGGAAGGAAAGTGGATTGGGAGATGCTGGTCAAAAGGCACAAAGTTTCAATGAGGCAGGGTGGATGAGTTCTAGAGATCTACTCATAGTATGATGAGGCCAGTTCATAATAATATATATTTGAAAATTGCTAAGGGAGTAGGCCTTAAATGTTCTCACCACAAAAAGATGAGAAGCATGTGAGGTGACGGATATGCGAATAAGCTTGGTTTAATCATCTCACAAGGTATAGCATACGTGTGTTGAAACATCACACTGCACACTATAAATATGTGTAGTTTTTACTTGTCAGTTAGACCTGAATAACACTGGAGGTGGGAAGAAAAAGGAAGAAACAGGGCTGGGCAGGAAAGGTTAGACTGCCCTGAGGAGGTCCCAGGCAATCTCTGCTTGAGGCCAACGGGCTGCAGCTTTGTGCCTGTACATTAGCCAGCCCATGCAGGCTGTGGGAGGAAGGGGTCACCTTGAGGGAAGCAGCTCCTGTCTGAGGTAGAGGGAAATTCCAAGGGTGAGACCCAGCCATCAGTGGCCCACACCCCAGTGCCTGGGGACAGCCTGTTCTGCAAGGGATTGGGGCTGTACTCTGCAGCGGCCTCCACAGTGATGCTTGATGTAGTGAAGGATAAACTCCAAAAATGTATGAAAGTGTTTGCATCATTAATGTCTATTTTAACTAAAAGCACCAATGGGATCAAAAATCATGGTAAACCAATCCTTTTGTAGCTCATAAGCATGATGAGTAGGATTTCACACTCACATGTGAGATATGCCTCCCTCAAACCTTATAAATGATAACAGTGTGTGAGCCATCTGACATTAAAAAAAAAATCATGGTAAGCCACAGAAGATTCCAGGCAAATTTTTGGGCGTGTAAAAACATGACTTCCTGCTTATATTAGGCCATTCTTGCATTGCTATAAGGAAATACCTGAGGCTGGATAATTTTGAAGAGATTTAATTGACTCAGTTCTGCAGGCTGTACAGGAAGCATTGTGCTGGCATCTGCTCCTCGGGAGGCCTCAGGAAGCTTTTACTCCAGATAGAGGGCAAAGTAGGAGCAGACACATCACATGGCGAAAGCAGGGGGAGGTCAGGGGTCACGTGCCACATACCTAACAACGAGATCTCAGCAGTCCTCACTCACTATAGCAGGGACGGCACCAAGCCACAAGGATCCACCTTATGACCAAAGCTCACCGCCCACCAGGCCTCACCTCCAACACTGGGGATTCCGTTTCAACATGAGATCTGAGCGCCATCAAATACTCAAACTGTATCACTGCTGTTCCAATGAGTTAGAAGCTGAAGATGCACCGATACATGTAACGGAAGGTAACAAGAGGACTGTAAGCCATTCCCGTGGGTGTGCCGTCCTTCATGAAGGAGCAGAGCCAGCAGCCTACCCATCATGATGGGGCTTGCACTGAGCTAGGTCAGCGGCAGCAGAAAGAGCTTTGCACTCACGGAGACTGCACAGCTTTAACACCTGGTCCTCCAAACATTCACCCTAACACCTAGACTCTCATACATGTTTGCAGGACTGGCCAAGGTGGGTCCTGCCTATCAAGATGAACTGCCCTCCCTGTGGCAAGAATGAAACCCACAACTTGGGTGTTATTAGTGTAAACTCTCATCAAATTGACACCACCAGACATAGATTATGATAATAAGAAAATAAGGCAGACGCGACTAAGCTGATAAGATATGCCCAAGTTGGAAAAACTAATTTCAGCTTAGAAAAACAGCACACTAATGAAGCTTTTAAAAATTAACTTATGATTAAAGATCATACAGAGAGGCAATGGTGGTGAAAAATCGCAATGAACATCAAAACAAGCATGAGTTCCGAGTTTAGAAACGTAGCCAGAACGTTACTGTTTTTAAATATACAGAGAAGACACATATACTTGTTTCCTGTTTAGGATATATATATATTAGAAAACAAAATTATTTTTTTCAATCTACCACTAATCAGTGCGGCAAAAATCCATGACCCTCCAGGAATTCGACCAGCCCTCCAGGCAGTGGATTCTTCAAGTGAGAGTAGGTTGAAGTACTTCTGGTATCAGACAGTGTAGTCAGAGTCACTGAGCCCAGAGGGTGTTCCTAATCTATGCCTGAAAATGATTGAAACGGACGCCAGTGGAGGCAGATAAGCTCTGGAAACCTTTAAGCAGGAAAAAAAAAAAAAAATGAAAAAGTAAACCTAGAAGGGTGTCTGGCACACAGTGGAGGCTCAACACATGCTAGATTAATTCATTAATTCATTCAAAATTATGTTGGTGGTCAGTTTATGACAAATGATTAAAACAGTGCACCAATGCACTGGCATTATGGTATGATTAGTAAACCAACTTTATACCAAAGAATTCCTTCTTATGGGAAAAGCACAGTCATTTTTTTAAAACACTTTCAGCAATACTGTAGGAGTAAAGGAACCATGATGAATGAACTTGATTATTTTTATAAAATTTCCCAAAATAAAAATTTTAGCTAAAAATTCAGACTGGAGTAATTCTCTAGCACAGTGGCCAACATTTGGATACATCAAATAAGTCTTAAAGGTCATGGAATGAGTAGTTATGTATGTTTTTCCATTCTAAACAGCTTTAAATTTAGTGTCTAACTCAAAAGTCCAAAACTATAAAACTCCTGAAAATAAGCTTTCCAAAATGACTAGTTTACTTTCTACCTGGAACTTAAAATAGGTTGGAAGGGAAGTCTAAATCTGAGAAAGTAGAATCTCCTTCAATATTTTGTTTACACAATTAGTAAACATTTTACTACACTAAAAAGGACTAAATTTCATATCTCAGTGTAAAAGTATTTGCAGGCCGGGCATAGTGGCTCACACCTGTGATCCCAATGCTCTGGGAGGCTGAGGCAGGAGAATCATTTGAGGCCAGGAGTTCAAGACCAGCCTAGTCAACATAGTGAGACCCCTGTCTCTACAAAAAGTTATCCAGGGGAGTGGTGGTGAGCACCTGTGATACTCAGGAGGCTGAAGCAGGAGGATCACTGGAGCTCAGGAGGTAGAGGCTGCAGTGAGCAATGACCATGCCACTGCACTCCAGCCTGGGTGACAGAGTGAAACCCCTGTCACTAAAAAAGAACAACAACAGCAAAAGAACAGTATTCGCCATTCTTTTCCAAGCACTGATTCTTCTGCTTCTCAGAGCACTCAGATGGCATCTGAGCTTTGCTTGCCAGAATCATCATCTGATGGTTTAGCAAGGAGTTGTCTGCAGGCTTTGCCCCAGTAAGGGTTCCAAAGACCTTCAGCTACAGCTTGAACAACCTGACCTTGGCACAACTGTGGCATCCATAGTCAAGTGCCATCATTTCCCCTCAGTTAACTAGTCTCTTGACTTTTTAAAGTAGTAATCCCACAGCTGTCAAATGCCGTTGGAAGAGACTCTTGAATAGTTCTAGGAGAACCTTCCTCTGGGAAGAAATCTGGGACAGAAGAATTTTTCTTAAGAAGGAAGAAAAGATGGATGAGGAAAGCACTGACTTCCTCCCATGAGGACCCACAGGCTCCACAATTCCTTTAGCGGCTGTGTCAGCAAGATGCCCAGAACTGTCTCCAGGCGACAACAGAGGTCAATTTCAGGTCCACAGAGTCCCACTAAGCTCCTATAATTTCAAACTTAATTCAGTTCTAATCCTGATGGTGAAATTATTCAACAGTTTGCCTCTGGGCATTGAAATAAATAATAAAAAACATCAAATTTAATATTGCCATTGTTGCATCCTCTACAGTGGCATCAGAAGCTCCTCCAAGTCCTACTTCCTTCCAAGTAGACATCTTCATAGTACATTGTCCCTTGTGAAAGCTCTTTGCAAAGAGAACTTATGTCTATATATGTAACATTTGTGCCACGTCATACAGTTTTTAAAGAGTTTTGCAAATACAAATCTTCTTCACTACACAGCACTCTTGTAAGATAAAGCATTCAATAACCAACTTTTAATCTCTTCATAGTAGCACAAGTCGCTGTGTCCTTTATATTTGGGAATTATGCCCCTTAGAATACCAGTTATTCCCATTTATCAGCCTAAGTGTATGTGGAGTATTTACTATGAATCTACACACATAGCATTTTTTAGTACAGTGAAATATTCACTATTTTAATGGACAAAACATCAGAAAGAGAATCTACTTTCTCAAAATTAGACTTCCCTTTCCTCCTCCTATTTTAAGTTCCAGGGAGAAAATAAACTAGTTATTTGGAAAGTTTATTTTCAGTGGAGTGTTATAGCTTTGGACTTTTGAACAGACATTAAATTTCATGCCATCTAGAATGGAAAAACATATATAACTAGACTCATTCCATAGACTTCAAGACTTATTTGATGTGTCCAAATGTGTCCAACTATGTGTCGACTGTCTGCTCGTTGCTGATGGAAATAGCAACAGTAATTCACCTTCAACATCCCTAAAACGTGGTTGAATAAACAAAGAACGCAGAACAGTGTATAATGCCGAACTGCCATAAGTGCAGAGTTGGGGAGGGAAAAACTCAGAAGGAGCCTCAGACATCCAGAAAAGACTTTTTGGAGGAGCAAGGCCTTCAAGTAGACCTCAAAAGACAGTATTTTGAGACAGAGGAGGAGGTAGGTAGGGTGTCCCCACCGGTAATTACAGCCTAGTGAAAGAAGCCCGCAAGGCAGAAAGGAATATAGTATTGCGATAGCAGAGGAGAGAGGTACAGGGTGAAGATCCCTGCAAAGGCAATTGCTCCTCTCGGCCAGCAGAGAAAATGGAGACCCCAAACAGGGGCTCCCAAGATGGCATGTGTCTGGGCTGGGATCAGCACCGCCTTTGGGAGGCTGGCAACACAGGCGGGCCCACAGGGGAGCCATGGCTTGCTGGCCAGGTAGGCGGGCCCACGGGGGAGCCGTGGCTTGCTGGCCAGGTAGGCGGGCCCACGGGGGAGCCGTGGCTTGCTGGCCAGGTAGGCGGGACCACAGGGGAGCCATGGCTTGCTGGCAGGCTTTCTGCTGCCGGCAGCACTGGCATCCTCCAAAATTGCTTCCTGGGGCTTTTCTATTTCTCTTCACTTCACCCACTATTATCTTTTCTTGTGTCCTGTGATTCATTCACTGCCATAACACTGAACATGCTGTTAGAACAAGAAAACAATAATCTATGTCATGGTAATAACGTCCTGCTCAATCCTGGCCGGAGTTCTCTGCCCAGATCCTTTCTAAAGCAGTGGACAGTCCCCAGGTGGGTTTGCTGGGAGTGTGCACCAGCGCTGCACACGGGAGAGCCCCGGGCTGCCCTGACATCACGACCACGCCGGCATCCTGGGTCGTCACGACCTGCACTGATGCAGACAATTCCATACAGATGGATCAGCAACTTTGCAGGTCTTGACAACGATGAGCCCAATTCAGCTTAGCCAGGATGCCCCAGCAAAAGGTGACTTCACATCAGGTGGCTTGAAAAGATAAGCAATCCTGGCTGACTGCATCCCTTCCCCAGGACCAGCACCCCACAGGGTGACGCCTTTTACCCTGAACAGCCTCCATCCGGCAGTCAGAGCCCCTTCTTCACGAGCTTGCCTAGTTTCAGAATCACTCTCCACATGCAACGATCCATTTGCCTCTCCAAGGTGGGACCATACAGGTGCAAGAGCCTCTCTAGACCACTGGCTATAGGTCACCCTGGGTAAACAGCCTCGCCCAAGAATGCTGGGCATGCGGTTACTGCATGGAACAAGTCCCAGCTTCACTCTCAGCTGGAGCTGGCAGTACGTTGGTATTCATGTAATGCTGCATTGGCAGACATTTCATCTACAGTGTATGTTGAACTCGACACATAATTATTTAGAGTAAATAAACTACTTATGAAGATGACTTGAAGTGGGCACTGACTTGCTGGGAGCCGTTCCTGCCAGCCTCTACCACCTGACATGGCTTTCTACAGAACACAAAGGTCCAGACCGAGAAGGGGATGGCTAAGCAGGGTGCCTCAGGACAGGTCAGCACGGTTATGTTCATTTCAAGAATACTTACGATGAAGCGAACCCATGAGTACTGAAGATTAGTGTCGCTTTTAAACAAGAGCTCACCTGCAGCAGGTGTGTGTCCTGCCGGGGCCTGGCTGCTTCAGAAGCTCCTCCGCTGCGGCCACGCGCCTGAACCCCGACCTGCACATCCTCCGGATACAGCAGCTCTGAGCTCCAGCCTCTTGTCCGACAAAGCCCATATGCTGTCCACCTCTTACTTTGTTTGGTAAGAAGAGAAGGAAAGGGGAAGGAAAAAGGAACAAAGGAAGAGGAGAAGGAAGGAGGGAGTGCAGCAGGTCAGGGGAAGGCGGGCAGGGGGCAGACATCAGGTGCAGAAACAAGAGAGGGCAGAGGAGGGCAGCTCTGCCTGGCCTGGCTCCTGGCACAACGCGCTTACACTTGGGGGGTGCTCCGCCGCCCTAAGGCACACCAGGAAAGGTCAACAGTTTCCTGTGGACCACAGAGAGGAGGAACCCTGTTCGGGGACAGCAGGCAATAGGAAGAGACAAAGGCGATTCCCTGAGGAGCCAGAGCAGGAAGAACCCTCAGACATGGCTCGAGAGAAGGTCAAGGTGACACAGCACCCTCACCCACCTGCCAGCTCGCACTCCAGCAGGAGGCTCTGGCCCTGCACAGCTGCCCCTCCGCCCCCCTCCAGGAGCCTCCACTCCTGAAACCAGCGCTCAGCCCCTCCCAGCTCTGCGCCTTGAGCTGAAATCCTCCCCCTCACTCCAGGACCACAGCCCCTGGGACTGCAGCTGGAGCGGCCTTGCCAGCGTAGCAAAGAGATGGTCTCAGCAACGTCAAACACATTTTCTGTGAAGTTTTCTCTTGTATCATGATGTTACAGAACACTCTCAGCCGGAGCTTGTCCCCCATGAAGTATTCTTCGCTGCAATCCATCTTCGATTCACTATGGGAATAACCTGCTCACTACCCTTTGTATTTTTCTCACCTATTTTCATGTTTTTTACATCCCTGTTAGGAGATTTAAATTATTAAGGGACAAAGCTGAAGGTGTGTGAATGGGTGGATGAAGAGATGGCTGGACTGACTGATAAACAAAAAGTTCACCCGCCACTAAAAACAGAGGAATGCAGTAGAATGCAGGAGGCCGGAGGCTGCAAGAGGAATTCTGCAGTTGATCTAGATGGTAATTTTGAGAGAGAGAGAGAAATGACACCAGCCTTGATCTTGAGAGATGCCACTTTCTAAATTACCCTGTGTGGCTAACCAACGTTTGCATGCTAGCCCAAAGAAATAGCTGCCATGCATTTCATTGTGTGAGAAAACACATGAGTTCCAGAAAATAAGAGGGAAATGTTTAACATGAAGATGGACAGCCCAAGAGGCCATGGTCAGCGGCGGGGGGTGGTGGGGGGGCTGGATTCAGCCGCCATGGTCAGCAGGGTGGGGGTTGGGGGCTGGATTCAGTCATCCACATGAGAAATGATGGTGGCTTCTGTGGGTTGCAGGCAGAGGAGATGGAGAAAATGGAAATATCTGAAAAATGTTGAAGGCATATAAAGGACAGGTCTTAATAGCAGAGAATCGTGAGTGAGGAAGAAGGATGAATAAAAGATAACTTTTGTATTTCTGTTCTGAAAACAAAATTCTGAAAGGGGAAATGGAATGAGGAGCAGGATTGTAGGGAGGGAGGGAAATTGTAAGTTGCACCATTCTTCATCGTTAAGCTTTCACCAAATGGGAGACATTCAAATAGAAATGTTCCCTAAATAATAGGACATTTGGTCCTGGGACTCAATAAGAAATTCCTGGTGGGAAATAGTAGATTTAGGAGCATTTGGGTCTTGGGGGATAACTATCATCATTAGTGGAAGAGCGCTCTCTTCCCTAATGACGGAGATGGTCCCTCGAAGGTGGCACAGAGCGGGGACAGAAGATGAGCTGGGGTGCGGTTCTGAATCTCACTCTCTGCTAGGGTTTGGGAGCGGTTCCGATATGCTTTGGATATGGCTTGTTTGGTGCTGCCAAGTCTCATGTTGAAATTTGCTCCCCAGTGTTGGAAGTGAGGCCTGGTGGGAGGTATTTGGGTCTCGGGGGCAGATCCCTCATGAATGCCATTCTCACGGGAGTGAGTTCTCAGGGGAGTGGGTGAGTTCTCACTCTTACTTCCTGCAGAAACTGGTTGTTGAAAGAAGCTGGCAGCTCTCCTCTCTCTTGCTTCCTCTGGCCACGCGATTGCTGCACACACACGCTCCTCTTCATCTTCCACTGTGAATGAAGCTTCCTGAGGCCCTCAGCAGAAGCAGATGCTGGTGCAGTGTTTCTTATATAACCTGCAGAACCATGAGCCAAGATAAATTCTTTTCCTTGTAAATTATCCAGCCTCCATTCCTTTATAGCAGCCTCAACCGACTGAAACACCTGCACTAAGGGACAGACAGCTCCCAAAGGAGACCGAGCAGACACAGCCAAAGATGCAGGTCAGAAACCACGCGCGTTCACTTCTGTGGGCACCAGAAGAAGAATGTGTTCAAACAAAGAGAGCAGACTCAAACATTTCTCTTGGAGGCAAAGTAAAATCAAGGCTGAAAAATGTCCATTGAACTGAGCAGCAATGCTGTCTTGGTTGAGCAGTTTTCATAGAGAGGTAAAGGAAGCCAGATTGTAACAGCTGAAAAAACGAATGGGAGTTGAGGAAGAGAGCATGTACCGGCAACTCTTTTTAAAAAGTTGATTTTGAAGAAGGAAAGGGGGGCCAACTCTTGGTAGAGTTTTGGGGTTAGACAGAGACTTGTTAGTTTTAAGATAAAAAGACATGACTATGTTGTTTAAATGAAGAAAGATACGAGCTCCATGAAGCTGGAGGTACAAAAGAGAAAGGCTGCAATCTATTGTCCAAGGCCCCTGCGCAGGTGGGAAGACGTAGCAGAAGAATTTGCCTGAAATTAGAAGGGGCTCACGTCTTCCATCGTAAGCTGGCACCGTGGGAGTTGCAGGCATGACTTGAGCAGCTGAGACACCACATTTCCTGCTGCTTTCTAATACCCACAAACCTGTAATATTTC
>PVKP010037839.1:0-21342 GCA_004027715.1 Plecturocebus donacophilus
ACAGAGTATAGTGTTGGCCCAGCAGGACAGGGTTCCTTGTAGGGAGAGCTTGGTAGGGGTTATATTAGAAGAATGAAATGAACCTAGTTTCAGACTGGGATCCATGTCTTCAGGTTCAGATCGGTATCTAGGAGCTAAGTTGTGGCGTTGAGGTAATGCTTCTGGTTGTGTGGCAGCCTGTTCATGTGATTCTCTTGGCCTCTTCAACTACTTCACATGCCAGTTGCCAAGGCCAACTTGCAGTGACATTAGATTGGTAGTTGGATTAGTAGGCGTCTTTCTGCACCTTCACTTACTTAACTGCTCTTAATATCTTTTTCTTTTTTTCTTCCTAACCACTAGATGACCAGGGATGCTGTTAACTTCCTTGTGCAGCTTTTTCTTTCCTTAAAAAGAGTGAAGTCTGATTTGGGAGAAACGCCTCATTATTTCCATCTAGCAACTGAAGTTGCTCTTGTCCAGAAAACTCCATCGAGGATCCTGCCTGCACAGGGCCCAGTACTTATCCAAGTCAGTCTATCAAATGTTTACCTGCATTGCATCCTTGATACATGCAAAGGCCCAAAACTGTGTTCTGGAGGATTTTGAAATATGCACTAGAAAGGAAATGGCTACTCAGAAGTCCCACAGGGGCCATTCTGGGCTATTTTAACAAAGTGGTAATAGCAAATAAATTTTGGCCTTTTGAAGTGGTTTTTTTAATCCAGTGGTTGATTAGAAATGAGTCAGCTTGAGCCAGGCGAGGTGGCTCACGCCTGTAATCCCAGCACTTTGGGAGGCCGAGGTGGGTGGATCACCTGAGGTCAGCAGTTCAAGACTGGCCTGGCCATCATGGTGAAACCCCGTCTTAAAAAAAAAAAAAAAAAAGAAATGAGTCAACTTTGTAGTAACTCAAATTTAAAGGAGAAGATGTGTTATTTTTTCTTCTGGACCCAGGAAACAAAGTATTAAAGTCTGTCCGGCCAGTGAAAGGAAATGAATGCTATTTATATCTCAGGGTAACATAAAGGGTAACCTAGATTACCAGAGTAGAAGCCAGAGCATGTTAGCAAAATAGCCCCTGGGTTGGTTTTCCCTCTCACTCTCTCTTTCATCTTGCTTTGTAAGTACTAATAGGTAAAACTTGGTGACCAACATATCCTTTTAACATGGAGAAAATAAATTTGCTTTTGTTTATCTTAGAGTACAAATATCACCCATCATTTCTACCTTTGTGGGAAGCTCTGCAAGCTCCTAAGTAAATTATTTTAGGTCACTTTGTTTCAGTAAACAAAAGAGAACTGTATTCATTTTTCTTCTTCCTTTTGTTGTTCCCCTCTCCATTTTCCTTCTTGGTGCCATTTAACCCCGTTTTTTGTTTCTAGCACAGGAGAACCCACTAAAGTCTTTTTTTCTTCTGAAAACAGTTTGTTTTGGAATTCTGCAGTGATTGTTGAGAGCAAGTGAGGTGACCCACAAACACTCAGAAGTGGAGCTTTCAACAGAAAAATCCTCAGGGAGGGATGGTTCAGGAAGAGGAAGGCATCAATATTTATTAGAGGAAAGATACTGTACTGTTGGGGATAGATGCTAGCTGACTTGCATGTTTTTCTTTGCTACTTAAAATATACTGTTTGCTCGGCACAGTAGTGTGCACCTGTAGTCCCAGCTACTCAGGAGGCTGAGGTGGGAGTCTGAGGCGGGAGTCTTGCTTGAGAAGTTCCAGACCAGCCTGGGCAACAAAATGATATCTCTATATTTTAATTAATTAATTAATTAATTAAATTATGCTCTATTTTTGTTATTGTGATCCATACATGTACTGAAGCTAGAAAATGTGAATGAAAAGAGACTTTCTTGGAATGCTGATGATGAGAATTTAAACAAAGTGGGTGTCAAGTAGCATGGACATTTTTCTTTTCATCATTGTTCCTTGGTACACTATTACTCTCCTTTTTTGTTTTTATTTATTTTATTTTTTTTTGAGACAGAGTCTTGCTCTGTTGCTGAGGCTGGAGTGCAGTGGTGTGATCTCTGCTCACTGCAGCCTCTGTCTTCTGGGTTCAAGCAATTCTCCTGCCTCAGCCTCCCAAGTAGCCGGGATTACAGGTACATGCCACCATGTCTGGCTAAATTTTGTATTTTTAGTAAAGATGGGGTTTCACTACGTTGGCCAGGTTGGTCTTGAACTCCTGACCTCAGGTGATCCGCCCACCTTGGCCTCCCAAAGTGCTGGGATTACAGGCATGAGCTATCATGCCTGGATTAATTTTTGTATTTTTAGTAGAGACAGGGTTTCACCATGTTGGCCAGGCTGGTCTTGAACCCCTGACCTCAAGTAATTTGCCTGCCTTGGCCTCCCAAAGTGCTGGCATTACAGGCTTGAGCCACCATGCTCAGCCTCTCTTTGTTTTTAGAGATGAGATCTCCCTGTGTTGCCCAGGCTGGTCTTGAACTCTTGGCCTCAAGTGATCCTCCTGCCTCAGCCTCCCAAAGTGCTGGGATTACAGGCATGAGCCACTGCACCTGACCCCTTGGTGCAATATTAGATGTATGTCTCAACTTTCCTTTTATGTCTGTAAAATGGGAGTGAATGTTTGCCTTCTGGAAGGTCACACAGGACTTAAGGAATGCTAAATTATTTAGATATACTTTTATTTGGGAAATGCAATTAGAAATGGGAAATGCTGGCCAGGAGCGAGGTGGCTCATGCCTGTAATCTCAACACTTTGGGAGGCTGAGTTGGGCAGATCACTTGAGATCAGGAGTTCGAGATCAGCCTGGCCAACATGGTGAAACCCTGTTTCTACTAAAAATACAAAAATTAGCCCGGCAGGATGGCGTGCACCTGTAGTCCCAGCTACTTAAGAGGCTGAGGCTCAAGAATCACTTGAACCCTGGAGGCGGAAGTTGCAGTGAGCTGAGATCACACCACTGCACTCCACCCTGGGTGACACAGGGCGACTGTCTCAAAAAAAAAAAAAAAAAAGAAAGAAAGAAGTGGGAAATGTTCACCTCTGAGAACCGAGAACCTGGCTGCTCTATTCAGGGTGTATCCTAGGGGGATTTTTTTCCTGATAAGAACTGCACAGACTGGGTGTGGTGACTTATGCCTGTAATCCCAGCACTTTGGGAGGCCAAGGTGGGTGGATCAACTGAGGTCAGGAGTTTGAGACCAGCCTGGCCAACATGGTGAAACCCTGTCTTCACTAAAAATACAAAAATTAGCCAAGTATAGTGGCATGCGCCTGTAATCCTAGCTACTGGGGAGGCTGAGGCCGGAGAAGCACTTGAACCCTGTAGATGGAGGTTGCAGTGAGCAGAGATCAGGCCACTGCACTCTAGCCTGGGTGACACAGCGAGACTCTGTCTCCAAAAAAAAAAAAAAAAAAAATCGAGTTAAAGTACAAACCACAGTGCTTCAAAAAAAAAATGCTGGGTGCAGTGGCTCACACCTGTATTCCCGGCACTTTGGGAGGCCGAGGCAGGTGGGTAATGAGGTCAGGAATTGGAAAACAGCCTGGCTGACATAGTGAAACCCCATTTCTACTAAAAATACAAAAAATTAGCCGGGTATGGTGGCAGGCACCTGTAATCCCAGCTACTTGAGAGGCTGAGGCAGGAGAATCGCTTGAACCCAGGAGGCGGAGGTTGCAGTGAGACGATATCACGCCATTGCACCCCAGCCAGGGCGACAGTGTAAGATTCTGTCTCAAAAAAAAAAAAGTGCACTTAACTATCTTCTTTACTCTTTTCTTCCCTCCATTTTCATATTTCCGAATGCAATCACTAACAACCTCAGGGCATCCTTGACTTTCGCTCTGCTATTATGTCTAATAAGCAAATTCTGTTCACTCTTTTTCTGTAGTGCCTCTCCTATCTACCCACATTTCAAAATCCCCATCATTCACGTTGGTATCCTCTTACTGAACTGTTGCAGTCATCTCCTTATAAGTCTTCCCAACCTCAAGTTTCCCTCCCTTCGGGATCTCCTTAGAACATAACTTTGATTGTGTTCTACTGTTATGTATGTGAACTTGAATATTGTACCACTACCTGTTGCCTATAGAATAAAGTTTAAATTCCTTAGTGTGGTGGTCAAGTCCCCTGCACTGCCTGGCCTCAGCCTGCTTCTCTGGTCTTATCTGCTACAACTCATCTTCATTTCCTTTTACTTCAAAGTCGACTGCTTATTATTTCTGGATAAAGTCCTGTACTTTTTCACCACTCTGTTGACTTCTCATTCAGCTACATTTTTGCAAACTTGCACTTGCTCCTTTTAGTATTTTGCATTCTCTCTCCTTCCCAAATGACAACGGAATGCTTTGTACATCAGTAGGTGCTCAAAAAATCTCTGTCTGTCTCTGGTTGAACTGTAGAGACCCGTACAGTTTCTACCCTAAGGTGCCTTGTGGCCTGAACAACTCCTGCTCTCTTCCTCTTTGAGCATGCTCTATGTTGCCCTCCCCCATTCCTGGTTTGCTCTTGCCCACTTCTCTTTTAGCTTTATCACCAGACCAGACAGTTCACAGAAGGCCCAATGAAGGGTGAGCTTGAGAAGGAAAAATTCAAGTCATCTCTCCAAGGGCCTATCACCACAAACTAACCTGTTGCTGTAAAATAATTTCACTATAGTCTTCCTGCTTGAAAGCTAAACTGGTCATATTTAGTCCTTGCCAGCCTAAATTGGATTTGCACAGGATGCAAATTGGATTTTCAATCTAGAGCTTACAGTTTGCATGGCACAAGATGTGTTTTTAGAGATGTCTGTGTTCGTTTTATTTTTTGAGACAGAGTTTTGCTCTGTTGACCAGGCTGGAGTGCAGTGGCACGATCTCAACTCACTGCAGCATCCACTTCCTAGGTTCAAGTGGTTCTCCTGCCTCAGTCTCCCAAGTATCTGGGACTGCAGATGTGTGCCACCATGCCTGGCTAATTTTTATTATTTTTATTTTTATTTTTTTTTGAGCCAGAGTCTCGCTCTGTCACCTAGGCTGGAATCCAGTGGCATCATCTTGACTCACTGCAACCTCCACCTCCCATGTTCAATTGGTTCTTCTGCCTCAGCTTCCCAAGTAGCTGAGACTACAGGTGCCTGCCACCATGCCAAGATAATTTTTATTATTTTTATTTTTTTGATGTGTCTTGCTCAGCCAGCAAGGCTGAGTCTTGCTGTGCCGCTCAGGCTGGAGTACAGTGGCTCGATCTCAGCTCATTGCAACCTCCACCTCCTGTGTTCAAGCAGTTCTCCTGCCTCAGCCTCCTGAATAGCTGGGATTACAGGTGCCCACCAGCATACCTGTTATAGGCACCTGCCACCACGCCTGGCTAATTTTTGTATTCTTAGAAGAGGCAGAGTTTTGCCATGTTGGCCAGGCTGGTCTCAAACTCCTGACCTTAGGTGATCCACCTACCTTGGCTTTCCAAAGTGTTAGGATTACAGGTGTGAGCCACCATGCCCGGCCTTTTTTTTTTTTTAAAGACGGGGTTTCACCATGTTGGTCAGGCTGGTCTTGAACTCCTGACCTAGGTGATCCGCCCGCCTTGGCCTCCAAAGTGCTTGGATTACAGACGTGAGCCACCACGCCCTGCCGGACTTTATTTTATTTATTAATTTCTTTTTAAAATTTTTTGTATTTTTAGTAGAGGCGGGGTTTTACCACATTGGCCAGACTGGTCTCAAACTTCTGACCTCAGGTGATCCACCCACCTCAGCCTCCCAAAGTGCTGGGATTATAGGCATGAGCCACCACGCCCCATCTTGTGTTAATTTTAAATGCTAGAATCTGTGTTACTTCTTTTTAAAGCCATGAGATACTTGAGAAATGTAAAAGAAATGAAAAAAGAAAACTAAACGTGGTTATTTAACTTTGAAGAAAATAACAAAACTATTTGGGATGGTGTTGAAGCTGAAATGGAAAAAATGGATTCTTTCCATTCTTTTTAATGCCAGGAGCCCTGTGTTATGAATGTCACTCAAGAGTTACCTGCCCTTTGTAGTATGTGCTAGGTAAACACTTAGCTCGTTTCTGTCATAAGAATAAAATCCAAACTCCACATGGCGTTTGAAGTCTTACAGTTTAGCATAAATTTATTACTGTTATTATCATTATTAGTAGCACTTACCATTTATTAAGTACTTACTTTGGGTCTATGGGCCTTACACTGTGTCACAGAAGTTCCATAAGAGGATCTCTATTTTTCAGCTGGGAGCTTGAGGCTTAGAGAGGGTAGGTAACATGCTTGTGATCACTCACCTGGTCAGTGGCAGAGTTGAAAATAGAACTCAGGTTGCACTTGAGCCCTACCTCTTACACTCTTTTTTTTTTTCTTTTTTGAGACAGAGTCTCGCTCTACTCTCCAGGCTGGAGTGCAGTGGTGTGATCTCAGCTCACTGTAACCTCTGCCTCCTGTGTCCAAGTCATTCCCCTGCCTCAGCCTCCAAATAGCTGGGATTATGGGCACCTGCTACCACTCCCAGCAGGTGTAATCTTTAGTAGAGATGGGAATTTTCCTTGTTGGCTAGGCTGGTCTTGAACTACTGACCTCAAGTGATCTGCCCGCCTTGGCCTCCCAAAGCGCTGGGATTACAGGCGTGAGCCACTGTGCCCAGTCACACTCTTCTTTTGTATCTCAAAACTTTTGTTTTGAGTGGCTCTCAAAACTTTTACCTACTTATTTATTCTACTTATTATTACTTGTTTCTGAGCATACCATAATGCCATATCTTTGTGCTTTTGCTGAAGTTATTTTCTCTGCCAGAAATACTTTCTGAGCCCCTCGTTTTCTCTTTGGTGATATAGTTTACTGATTGAGAGCACAGACTCTTGGCTTAGATTCCCTAGATTTGAACCCTGGCTGTGTATGCCATTTACTACTGTGTGCTCTTGGGCAAGTTATTTAACTTCTTTGTGTGTGTCTCCTGGTCTGTAACATGGGCATAATAACAGCACCTACCTCATTGAGTAGTTATGAGGATAAAATATATGTAAAGTAATTTAAACAGTGCTCAATATGTAGTAGCCTTAAGTATTTGCTCTTTTTATTTTTGAGATGGAGTCTTGCTCTATCACCCAGGCTGGAGTGCAGTGGCATGCTATTGGCTCATTGTAACCTCTGCCTCCTGGGTTCAAGTGATTTTTGTGCCTCAGCCTCCTGAGTAGTTGGGATCACAGGCACCCACCACCAAGCCTGGCTAATTTTTTTGTATTTTTAGTGGAGACTGGGTTTCACCATTTTGGCCAGGCTAGTCTCGAACTCCTGACCTCAGGTGATCCGCCCACCTCAGATTCCCAAAGTGCTGGGATTAAAGGCATGAACCACTGCACCTGGCCAAGTATTTGCTCTTAATATATTAATATTGATAATACTACTATCATTGTCATCATCAACAGAGCCTGACTTGTATTCTAGGTATTTGAATCTAGACTGGCTGAATTCTTTGCTAGTATATGAGGCCCTGTCGCAGACTTAGAGAGCCTGTGGAATGCCTCCCTGGTGGTATGTGCACATCATGATATCACTGTCAAGCATTGAACCAACTCACTTAATCTGGTCAGTTTGAACTGTCAGGTATTTTGATACACATGGTTTGCAGGTATTTTGCTCCCATGGTTTTGCAGGTTCTTCCAGTGTGCTGGAAATGGAATGTAAAGGCTGGTGACTAAGAAGATAGGAGGGGACACCTCCTCTTAGACCTGTCTAGTAGACATTCAGGAAGGGTAGAACGTGATTTCCATCCAGCAGTGACAGCCACACTCCCACACATTCTGTAGAAACTGTGATACTTTTGCTTTGTTATCCAAACAGATTTAAACCTTCTATTCACATTGTACTTATCCCTGGGAGTTTATAGTTTCATGGATGATGATATCCTCATGCTTGCAAAAGGGGAGGCTGTGGGACTTTGGAGTCAAGCAGATCTGGATTGTAAAGCCAGCTGCACCATTTACTGACTCTGTGTCCTCAGGCATGTCTGCTCTCTGCTTTAGGCCTCAATATCCTTATTTGTAAAATGAGGCTAATAATCTGACACCATGGATGAAGCATTTAACATAGTCCCTAACTATGAGAGGTGCTTGGTAAATGGTAGCCGTTATTATTAAAGCAGTGGGGGATTAGGAGTGTTGGAGAAGAAGGAAAGGAACAGTTCCTGAATGCCAGCTGTGTACCAGGCATTGTGCTAGATTCATGACCCATGTAGATTGTATCTGTTTATCTTTTTGAGGTCTCTGTAAGGATGGTACATTACTTCCATTTTACATATGAGAAAGCAAATTAAGTAATTTGTTTGAGATTTCATATGAGGTGATGGATGGAGTCAGTAACATCACCAACTCTATTTTATTCCAAAGCCCAAGGCATTTTTGCAAAACACTGTAATGTTTCTTAAAGTGCCAGACATGTTATATTTACAGGAAGACACTCAAAATTCAGAGAAATGACTACTGAGGACTTATGTGACTGGGGAGGGCTTCATGAAGGATGAGGTAGGAATTGAGGCTGGGCTTCAAAGGAGACGTGGCCAGAAAGTAGGAGGAACTTCATATGAAGGCAGGAGTGAGGATGGCATGTGTGAAGAATCTATCCTTTTAGAGCGGACTCTCTTTGGGTGATGGATTGATGAGGGAGAGTAGAGCCAAAATGCAAAGGGCCTCAGATGCCAGTTGAACCAGTTTGGGTCTTAACCTGTAGGCAGTGGTGTAATATAGGAAGATTTAGATCAGGGAGAGATAAAATCACAGATTAATCAGGTCAAGTGTGGAGGCTAAATGGATAGGGAGAAGTGGGAAGATCTCATAGTTGGGAGACTCCTGAGGTGGCAAATGAGGAGATGATAGCCTGGAGGAAGGCAGCTGTGAGACTGAAGAAACAGATGACTGACTCTTTCTGGGGGCCCAAGGAGAGAGGTGAGCCAATGGCAAGACTGTACACCTGGCTGATAGGAAGAATGATGGTGCTGGTAACAGACAGGAGAGTTCAGGGAAAAAGTCCAGAATCAGACTGCAGTTTTACCTGCCCCTCTCCCGACCCCCCGCATATAGAACATCTTATAGAAATGCCCAGGGGACAGTGGAGGTATGAGCTCAGACAAGGCTAGATAGCCACATTCATAATCAACTGGGATAGCTGGTAGGTTCCTTGTAGAAGAAGAGGAACAAGGTCTAGATCTGGACTGTCCAATATGGTGGCCACTAGCCATATGTAGCTAAGCTATTTTTTTTTTTTTAAGAGATGAGGTCTCGCTATGTTGATTGGCTAGGCTGGTCTCGAACTCCTGGCTTCAAGCCAGCCTCCCATCTCGAACTCCCAAAGTGCTGGGATTACAGGCTAAACTTAATTTAGGTAAAATCAAATAAAAAATTAAGTTTTCTGGTTGGGCATGGTAGCTCATGCCTGTAATCCCAGCAGTTTAGGAGGCCTAGGCAGGCAGATTGCTTGAGGTCAGGAGTTTGATAGCAGCCTGGCCAACATGGTGAAACCCCGTCTCTACTGAAAATACAAAAATTATCTGGGTGTGGTGGTGCGTGCCTGTAATCCCAGCAACTAGGGAGGCTGAGGCAGGAGAATTGCTTAGGAGGCAGAGGTTGCAGTGAGCCGAGATTGTGCCACTGCACTCCAGCCTGGGTGACAGAACAGGACCCTTTCTCAAAAAAAAAAAAAGAAAAAAAATTATTTTTTTATTTCCTCAAGCCGTATACCACTCCCCCACCCCCGCCCCCAGCCCCCACAGACAGAATCTTGCTATGTCACCCAGGCTGGAGTGCAGTGGTGCGATCTTGGCTTACTACAACCTCCGCCTCCTGGGTTCAAGCAATTCTCCTTCCTCAGCCTCCTGAGTAGGTAGGACTACAGGCACCCACCACTGCACCTGGCTAATTTTTGTATTTTTAGTAGAGACAGGATTTCACCATGTTGGCCAGGCTGGTTTCAAACTCCTGACCTCGTGATCCATCTGCCTTGGCCTCCCAAAGTGCTAGGATTACAGGCGTGAGCCACTGTGCCCAGCCTCAAGCCATATTTTAAGTGTTCAGTATATATTGGACAGCACAGTTACAGAATATTTCCATCATCAAAAAAGTTCTATTGGACAGTACTGGTCTAGGGCTTGGGGAGTACCCACAAATAAGGAGGGGGCCTAGAGGAGGAAAAATGCAAAAGGAGACAGAAGGAGCAATTGAATGAAGAAATAATGTTGCTGCCTCTCAATGATTCTCAAAAAAAATGGGATATTTCAATTTTGGTTTGAATTTATTTATTTTTCCTTGTATGATGGCATGTTTTAGAAAAAGCCCAGACTGTAGTGGCTCACACCTATAATCCTAGCCCTTTAGCAGGTTTAGGTGGGTGGACCACTTGAGGTCAGGAGTTCAAGACCAGACTGGGCAAGATGGCAAAAGCCCATCTCTACTAAAAATACAAAAATTAGCTGGGAGCGGTGGCAGGTGCCTCTAATCCCAGCTGTTTGGGCGGCTGAGGCATGAGGATTGCTTGAACCCGGGAGGCAGAGGTTGCAGTGAGCCAGATCACACCACTAAACTCTAGCCTGGGCGACAGAGCGAGACTTCATCTCAAAAAAAAAAAGAAAAAAAGAAAAAAAAAAGAAAAGCCCGGGAGGAGGGGCTTAAAAAGAAAATTAAAAAAAAAAAAAAAAGAAAAGCCTAGACTCCAATTCAGTGGTAGTCCTGGCTGCAGGATGTTGAAATCAAGGCCTTGCCGTCTATCTTTGTTTCATAAGTCTGGACCTTCAACAGATCTTGTTTGGCTTCTAGAACACTTCTTGTTCGTGCAGTGAGGTTAACCCTCATGTTAACCACGGGAAAAGAAGACAGCAACTGTATGAGACAGACAGTGTTATCTTGTTGAAATGAGGAAGCAGATGCTTAGAGAAGTTTGATAACTTTCTCAGTATAACATGCCTTTGACTCCAAAGCCTGTGTATATGTAAAACACAAAAAATATATGTTATTATAGCTAACTATAGAAAGTATGTATAAGCAAAAAGAAATCTAACCACTGAGAAATGACTGTTAACATTTTGCTATATACCCTTCCAGACTTTCCCTGTGTCTGTGTATGGGTCCATACAAATACAGCATATGTGAATATTGATAAACATGGTATCTATGCACATAGACATATACTCCAGTCTTTTCTAACGCATATAGGTGTGTCAGGCCATGCTCATTAACTACCATCCTCAATCCCTTATCAGCAGTTCTGAAGTCCTGAAAGCTCTGAAGGCTGGAGCAAATTTTTCTTGTAAGTTTGACCAAAGCTCAATTTGGCAGTAAGACTTGATTGAACTGACATGAGACTATTTATAGGCTTTGTTTATCCCACTGTTACTATTCATAAGTTCTACTGTGGAAATATAAAAAGTGTTTGATTAACTGGGTATTGCCTCAGACCCTGCTGGGTTGTTATATAGGATATGATATAGGTAATGTGTTATCTTCCTAAAATCCCTCAAATTCTGAATTCCAAAAAACACTTGACCTGAAGGGTTTCAGATAAGGGCTTATGGGTCCGTATGAGGCTATGTTGCTGCTTGGGCTAAGGAAGACCCAAGGGTCAACATTGTCTATTTAGTGAGGCACGTGAAAGTTTGGGTTCTACACAATATGTAGCACACAGCACAGAATTTGCAAGAAATATAGAACACTTGCACTTTTACACATTGTAATCAAGCTGCAGTTGTTACTATAGCTTCTTGACCTACTAGGTAGGCTGTTACTGGGGAAATGATTTCAATCGTCTACATGAAAGGCAGTGAGAGTACACAGAAAAATCACACTGAGTTTAATCTGTGCCTGGGGGCTGCTTGTTTAGGGTGTGTTTACTGACTGCCTGGTGTTTGCCATATATTGTGGTGAGCTGGGGCCACAGAGACAGCACATCAGTCCCTGCTTCCAAGAAGCTTGTGGTCTAGGTATAGAGGTAAGACAGATAAGAAAAGTTAAACCTAGGCATGGTTCCATTATCATAAATGCCTTGATGGAGGTAAGCACTGAGTTGTGTGAGAATATAAGGAGAGGGCCAGAGAAAGCTTTTTGAAGATAACTCTTGAGCTGAGTCTTGAAGGATGAGTTTGCAGCCCATCATGTGAAGGTGAAATTGGGATGTGGAAAGATATACCCTGGATCAGGGGTGGAGTGAGTAGGCAGCATCTGAAAAGGTAAGTTTGGTGTGACTGGATTGGGAGCTAAGAGAGAGAAGCTTCCAGTGGGGATGGGAAATGGGGCTGGAGAGGTAGTTTGAAGCTGTTTATAAATGTCTTTGCATGCAATACTCAAGAAGTTTGGGTTTTATTTCAAAAATGATTTCCGGAAAGGGGTCTTGATCCAGATTCCAAGAGAGGGTTCTTGGATCTCAAGCAAGAAAGAATTCAAGGCAAATCTGTAAAGTGAAGGCAAGTTTATCAAGAAAGTAAAAGAATGAAGAATGGCTACTCTATATAGACAGAGCAGCCCTGAGGGCTACTGATTGCCTGTTTTTTAAATCTTTTTTTTTTTTTGAGACAGAGTTTTGCTCTTGTTACCCAGGCTGGAGCGCAGTGGCGCGATCTCGGCTCACTGCAACCTCCGCCTCCTGGGTTCAAGCAATTCTCCTGCCTAGCCTCCCGAGTAGCTGGGACTACAGATGCACGCCACCATGCCCAGCTAATTTTTGTATTTTTAGTAGAGGCGGAGTTTCACCATGTTGACCAGGATGGTCTCAATCTCTTGACCTCGTGATCCACCCACCTTGGCCTCCCAAAGTGCTGGGATTATAGGCGTGAGCCACCGAGCCTGGCCTTTAAAATTTTTTAAAATTTCTTGATTATATGCTAAACAAGGAGTGGATTATTCATGCCTTTTTAGACCATATAGGGTAACTTCCTGACATTGCCATGGCATTTGTAAACTGTCATGGTGCCAGTGGGAGTATAGCAATGAGGACGACCTAGGTCACTCTTATGGCTATCTTGGTTTTGGTGGGTTTTAGCAGGCTTCTTTACTGCGGCCTATTTTACCAGCAAGGTCTTATTATCTGAGTCTTGAGCTGACCCTCATATCTCATCCTGTGACTTAGAATGCCTAACTGTCTGGGAATGCAGCCCAGCAGGTCTTAGCCTTATTTTACCTAGACCCTATTCAAGATGGAGTTGCTTTGGTTGACATGCCTCTGATAAAATGATGAAAGTTATTGAGAGATTTTACCCACAGTAGTGACCTGCTCAGATTTGTCTTGTCTTGTCTTTCTTTCTTTCTTTTCTTTTCTTTTTGAGACAGGGTCTCACTGTACTGTCCAGGCTGGAATGCAGGGTACAATCATGGCTCGCTGCAACCTCGACCTCCCTGGCTCAAGCAATCCTCCCCCCTCATCTCCTGAGTAGTAGCTGGGACTACAGATATGCACTACCATGCCCAGTTAATTAAAAAAATATATTTTGTAGAGATAGGGTTTCACCATGTTGTCCAGGCTGGTCTTAGACTCCTGGACTCAAGCAATCCTCCTGCCTCAGCTTCTCAAAGTCTTGAGATTACAGACATGAGCCACTGTGCCCACCCAGATTTGTGTTTTCTTCTAGGTGTTGGCAGAATGGGATTGGAGGAGGTGAAAATGGAGATAGGAAAATCATTAAGTGGGCTTTCCAGAAACATTAAGGGCCTAAGCTAAGGTATGACAGTAGGATAGAGAAGACAATCAGATATAATAATATTTAAGAGAGGCTGGGTGCAGTGGCTCACTCCTGTAATCCTAGCACTTTAGGAGGTCAAGGTGGGTGGATCAGTTGCAGTCAGGAGTTTGAGACCACTTGGCCAACATGGCGAAACCCCGTCTCTACTAAAAAATACGAAACATTACCTGGACATGGTGATGCATGGCTGTGATCCCATCTTTCTTGGGAGGCTGAGGCAGGAGAATCACTTCGATCCAGGACAGAGGTTGCAGTGAGCTGAGATCACACCACTGCACTCAAACCTGGGCAACAGAGCAGGTTTTTTGAGACTCTGTCTCAAAAAAAAAAAGTTTAAGAGAGAGAATTCATAGGACTTGGTGACCGAACATGGGAAAAAAGGAAAAATCTCTGTTGTCACCTATTAGATTGGGTGACAGAAATGTTGGAGGTCTGAGGTTGGAAAAAAGAGTTGGGAGTAGGGAAGCAGGAGAGGAGAAAGGACAGGAAGCTGTGGCCAGAGGGGGAACTGTGGGGCTGTGTAATGGCAAATCTGGTCAAGAGCTGCTCTGACAGCCAGCTTCTGTGCCAGGTTCTAGAGAGGAGATTCTGAGAAGACTGCCCTGTGGCTGGAAATCCCCCACATCATGCCTTAAAGTTTCCATGTAGTGTAATGAGTGAACATGTTCCAGTCCTTGCTGGACTCTACTGAGAGACCCCATGTGAGAGCATCGACAAGATGCAGGACGGTTTTCCCACCAGTACCCTATGCACCCCTGACAGTGAGCCGAATCCACAAACTGTTGGCCCTTAGGAGATGCCCTTTCAGCCTGTCTGTTAGGAAGTACCTAAAGAAACAAAATCCTGAGAGAGTTATTAGAAAACACTGACATGCAGAAATTAATTATAATTCCTTAGTTTAAGAACTGCAGGTGCCTTACATAAGGCAAAGGCCCCTGAAATATTGGTATTTAAAGTCTCCACTTTATAAATCAAGAAACTAAGACCCAAAGAGTAGAAGTGACTTCTCAGGTCATACAGGAAGATAGTGGTAGAGCTGGATGTCAGCTGACATTTCCTGATACTTTGCTGTACTTAATTGAGTGCCTGCAGTGCACTGGGCAGGGAAGGAGCAAAAGGAAGAAGACCAAGTCCCTGCCTCGCAGAGCTCATGTTTTAGTGGAAATGGGATCCAATAAAAATGAATACATACAAAATTTAATATCAAATGGTATTGGTACTAAGAGGGAAACTTTTATTTTTTATTGAGACAGAGCCTCTGTCACCCAGTTTGGAGTGCAGTGGCATGATCTTGGCTCACTGAAACAAGAGGGAAACTTTTTTTTTTTTTGAGACGGAGTTTCACTCTTGTTGCCCAGGCTGGAGTACAGTGGTGCGATCTTGGCTTACTGCAACTTCCACCTCCCAGGTTCAAGCGATTCTTCTGCGTCAGCTTCCCGAGTAGCTGGGATTACAGGTATGCACCACCACACCTGGCTAATTTTGTATTTTTAGTAGAGACGGGTTTCTCCATGTTGATCAGGCTGGTCTTGAACTCCCAACCTCAGGTGATCTGCCTGCCTCAGCCTTCCAAAGTGCTGGGATTACAGGTATGAGCCACTGTGCCCAGTTCAGAAACTTTTTTTTTTTTTTTTGAGATGGAGTTTCGCTCTTGTTGCCCAGGCTGGAGTGCAATGACACAATGTTGGCTCACCACAACCCCGCCTCCTGGGTTCAAGCGATTCTCTTGCCTCAGCTCTCGAGTAGTGAGATTATAGGCACCTGCCACCACACCCAGCTAATTTTGTTTTTTTGTTTTGTTTTGTTTTTAGTAGAGACAGGGTTTCATGGTGTTGTTCAGGCTGGTCTCAAACTCCTGACCGACCTTGTGATCCGCCTGCTTCAGCCTCCCAAAGTGCTAGGATTACAGAGGTGAGCCACCGTGCCTGTCCAATAAACTTTTTAAAAAGCAGTGCTGTGGTTCCCAAACTGTTCAGTCACCCTGGGGCTCTGCAGGGACACTCATAGGGTCACTGTGAGAGATTTAAAAATTTCAAGATAAGCCGGGTGTTGTGACTCACATCTGTAATCCCAGCACTTTGAGAGGCCCAGGAGGGTGGACCACTTGAGCTCAGGAGTTCGAGACTAGCCTGGCCAACATGATGAAGCCCCATCTCTACTAAAAATACAAAAATTAGCGGGGCCAGGTGTGGTGGTTCACGCCTGTAATCCCAGCACTTTGGGAGGCCGAGGTGGGCGGATCACCTGAGGTCAGAAGTTCGAGACCAGCCTGGCCAACGTGGTGAAACCTCGTCTCTTAAAAAAAAAAAAAAAAAGTACAAAAATTAGCTGGGCATGGCGGCATCTGCCTGTAGTCCCCACTACTCGGGAGGCTGAGGCACGAGAATTGCTTGAACCCAGGAGGCAGAGATTGCAGCGAGCTGAGATTGCCCCATTGCACTCCAGCCTGGGTGACAAAGTGAGTGAGACTTTGTCTCAAAAAAAAAAAAAAATGTCAAGGTAAACAGATCTGTGGGAACACCAGACAAACTTCTAGTTGAAAGTAGTTCACAGTTTCAGCCTTAAATGGGTCTGCATTCCTTTTGATAACATCTTCATGAAGCTGGGTTTTTGGTGGTTGCTGTGATTAAACACAAATCCACACAAAAGTTAATGTGGAACACTGTGTGTGTGGTGTCCAACCTGCTTCCAAGGTATGAGAAATTGTGCAGTATCTAACAGACACACACATCTCATTATTAAGTCATTGTGGTTAAGATGAAATGGAAATCTTTTCTTATGTGTATTGTTTTTCCAAACTGCTACTAAGTTGTTAGGGCTTAAATACTTACTTACTTGGCCTTAACTGCTTAAATAGAACTGTTAGGGATTCCTTTTGGCCTAGAGGTGCCTTGAGAAAATTATTGAGCCAGTAGGGCGCTGAGAACTGAGAACCTTTAGGGGTGCTCTGGAGTAAGGGGATAGGATGTTGTGGGTTGGTGGGGCCTCTGACTGTTAGATGGGGTGTCGGAGAGAGCTTTTTTTTAGAGACGGGCTGTCACTTTGTCACCCAGCTGGAGTGCGATGGCACATCATAGCTTACTGCAGCCTCAAACTCCTAGATTCAAGTGCTCCTCCCATGTCAGCCTCCCAAGTAGCTAGGACTACAGGCGCGTGCCAACGTGCCTGTCTAATTTTTAAAATTTTTTGTAGAGATGGGGTCTCAATGTGTTGCCCAGGCTAGTCTTGAATTACTGGTGTTAAATGATCCTCCTACCTTTGCCTCCCAAATTGCTGGGATTATAGGTGTGGGCCACCGTGCCTGACCTGAGAGAGCTTCTGACATTTGAGCAGAGGCCTGAACAAGATGAAAGAGTTGGCAGGGTGGAGATCTGTAGGAAAAGCACTCTAGGCAGAATATCAACAAGAACAAAGGCCCTGAGTTGGGGATGAGCCTGATATGCTCTAGGAACAGCCAACAAGGAAGTGGTGGAGTCCGACTGATGAGGTGGAGTGTAATAGGTGAGGTCGCAGAGGCATTAGAGGTTGGGTCAAGTAGGGCCTTGTCAGCTCTGTTTAGGGGGTTGGATTTTTTTTTTTTTTAGGAGACGAGGTCTCACTATGTTGCCCAGGCTGGAGTGCAGTGGCTAGTCACAGGCGCGATCCCACTACTGATCAGCACGGGAGTTTTGACCTGCTCTGTTTCCGACCTGGGCCAGCTCACCCCTCTTTAGGCAACCTGGTGGTCCCCCACTCCCGGGAGGTCACCATACTGACGCTGAACTTAGTGCAGACACCCAGTCGGCATAGAGCACTACAGCCCAGAACTCCTGGACTCAAGAGATCCTCCAGCCTCAGCCTCCCAAGTAGCTGGGACTACAGGCATGTGCCACCGCACCCAGCAGGGGTTGGATTTTATAGTTCGTTCTAGTTAATTTCTTTTTAAGACTTTTTTATATTTTTTAACTTTTAGTTTGGGGGTACATGTGAGGGTTTGTTACATAGGTAAACTCATGTCACAGGGGTTTGTTGTATAGGTTATTTCATCACCCAGATTTTAAGCCCAGGACCCAATAGTTGTTTTTTCTGCTTCTCTCCCTCCCTCCTTCTACCTTCCCATTTTGATTTCTTTCTTTCTTTCTTTCTTTTTTTTTTGAGATAGAGTCTTACTTTGTTGCCCAGGCTGGAGTTGGAGTGCAGTGGTGTGATCTCAGCTCACTGCAACCTCCATCTCTTGGGTTCAGACGATTCTCCCACCTCAGCCTCCCAAGTATCTGGGATAAAAGCAGGTGCCATCATGCCTTGCTAATTTTTTTTGCATTTTTAGTAGAGACAGGGTTTCACCATGTTGGCCAGACTGGTCTCAAACTCCTGACCTCAAGTGATCCGTCCACCTCTGCCTTCCAAAGTGCTGGGATTACAGGCATGAGCCACCATGCCTGGCCTCCCATTTTTATTTCTATATAGAAAACTGACCATAGAATTGTTAGTATTAGTGCTAAGAGGAAACTAACGAGTATTAGTACTTTGAACACATAGAAGTGCAAAAAGCAAGAAGTGGCCAGGTGCAGTCGCTCACGCCTGTATCCCAACACTTTGGGAGGCTGAGGTGGATGGACCACTTGAGGTCAGGAGTTCGAAACCAGGCTGGCTAACATGGTGAAACCCTGTCTCTACTAAAAATACAAAATTAGCTGGGTGTGGTGGCAGGAACCTGTAATCGCAGCTACTTCGGAGGGTGAGGCAAGAGAATTGCTTGAACCTGGGAGGTGGAGGTTGCAGTGAGCCAAGATTGTAGCTTAGGTAACAGAGTGAAACTCGTCTCAAAAAAAAAAAAAAAAAAAAAAAAAAAGCAGGAAGCTGCTGTTGTAGTCTTGGTAAGAACTTCTGGGTATAACCTGTTTTTGGTGTTTTTTTGCTTGTTTGCTTGTTTTTAGACAGTCTCACTCTGTCAACCATGCTTGAATGCAGTGGTACTATCACAGCTCACTGCAGCCTCAACTTCCTCAGGCTCAGGTGATCTTCACACTTCAGGCTCCCAAGTAGCTGGGACTAGAGGCATGTACCCCATGCCTGGCTAATTTTTGTATTTTTTATAGGAATGAGGTTGTGTTGCCCAGGTTGGTCTCCAACTCCTAGGTTCAAGTAATCTGCCTGCCTTGGCCTCCCAAAGTGCTGGGATTATGAGTGTGAGCCACTGCACCTATCCTGGGTATAATTTTAAAGGTAGAAATTGCTTGAATTGCTGATGATTTAGATGTGGATATGAGCAGGAATAAGAGAAGTCATGAGTGTATCCAAGATTTTTGCAGCTGATTGAATGATGGCACCATTTACTGAGATGAGGAAGAATAATTGGAGAAGGAGGTTATAAGAATCTGCAGCTCAGGTAGAATATCCAGGCTGGAGATGTAATTTGAGAATGATTAGCATGTAGGTGGTTTTTAAACCTATGAGACTAAACAAGATCATGAGATGCATAAGAGATTAGGTAGGGAAGAGGTCCCTATCCCAGGACCTTGCCTGGGTCTTTCAGGCATGGAGAAAAAGAGGGGCCTTCAGGGATTAAGAAAGTGTTTACCAGAGGAGGGAGTGACAGTCATCTATCAGGACCTACCAAAGAGGTCAAAGTGGATGTAGCTGAGAACTGAGAATTGACTGTTGGATTTGGCAATATGAAGGTTGTGGGCACCCTTAACAAGCAGTTGCAGTAGAGTAGTGGCGACAATGCCTGATTACAGAGGATTGAGAAGAGAATGGGAGATGAGGCAGAGACTAGATAAGCCTTTCAAGAGTTTCAGTCTCTGGTATGTCTTTTTAAAATTATGACCAGTGAAATGTTCACAGATGCCTTTTTTCAAAAATAAAATTCTTTTTCTTTCTTTTCTCTTTCTTTCTTTTTCTTTTTTTCTTTCTTACTCTTTCTCCTTTCTTTTCTTTCTTTTTCTTTCCTTTTTTTTATTTTGAAAGAAAGAAAAAGAGAAGAGGAGAAAGAAAGAAAGAGCAAAAGAAAGAAAAAAAGAATGAAAGAAAGAAAGAGGAAGAGAAAGAGGGAGAGAGAACAGGATTCTTGTTTTATTGCCCAGGCTAGAATGCAGTCTAAAAATGGGTATTAAAAACCTCTTTTATGCCAATAATTGTGCTTAACAATGGAGACAGGAAGGAATAAGGGATGAAAATAACAAACAAGCATCCAACCAATATTTTATTTAAACCTGTGAAATGCTATGCAATTGCTGAGGAGTGATTTACTTCCAATTATGTGGTCACTTTTAAAATAGGTGTGATGTGATACTGAGAAAAATGTATGTTTTGTGGATTTGGGGAGGAGAGTTCTGTAAATATTTGTTAAGTTTACTTGTTCCAGGTCTGAGTTCAAGTCCTGGATATCCAGGACTTGATATCCTGGATAGATATTGTTAATTTTCTATCTCGTTGATCTGTCTAATATTGACAGTGTAATGTTAAAGTCTCCCACTATTATTGTGTGGGAGTCTAAGTCTCTTTGTAAGTCATTAAGAACTTGCCCTATGTATCTGGGTGCTCCTGTATTGGGTACGTATATATTTAGGATCATTAGCTCTTCTTGTTGCATTGATCCTTTCACCACATGTAATGTCCCTCTTTGTTTCTTATGTTCTTTGTTGTTTTAAAGTCTGTTTTATCAGAGATGAAAATTGCAGCTTCTGGTAATGCTAGCTGGCTGTTTTGCCCATTAGTTGATGTAGATTCTTCATTATGGTGATGCCCTTTACCTTTTGGTATGTTTTTGAATGGCTGATACTGGTTGTTCCCGTCCATGTGTAGTGCTTCTTTCAGAAGCTCTTGTAAAGCAGGCCTGGTGGTGATGAAATCTCTGAGTACTTGCTTGTTCGCAAAAAATTTTATTTTTCCTTCACTTATGAAGCTTAGTTTGGCTGGATATGAAATTCTAGGTTGAAAGTTCTTTAAGGATGTTGAATGTTGGCCCCCACTCTCTTCTGGCCTTCAGGGTCTCCACTGAGAGATCTGCTGTGAGTCTGATGGGCTTCCCTTTGTGGGTAACCCGACCCTTCTCTCTGGCTGCCCTTAGCATTTTCTCCTTCATTTCAACCCTGGTGAATCTGACGATTATGTGTCTTGGGGTTGCTCTTCTTGAGGAATATCTTTGTGGTGTTCTCTGTATTTCCTGGACTCGAATATTGGCCTGCCTTGCTAGGTTGGGGAAGTTTTCCTGGATAATATCCTGAAGAGTATTTTCCAGCTTGGATTCATTCTCTTCGTCACATTCAGGTACACCTATCAAACGTAGATTAGGTCTTTTCACATAGTCCCATGTTTCTTGGAGACTTTGTTCATTCTTTTTTACCCTTTTTTCTGTCATCTTGCCTTCTCGTTTTATTTCATTGAGTTGATCTTCGACCTCTGTTATCCTTTCTTCTGCTTGGTCATTTTGGCTGTTGAAACTTGTGCATGCTTCTTGAAGTTGTCGTGTTGTGTTTTTCAGCTCCATCAATTCCCTTATATTCCTCTCTAAGTTGTCCATTCTCGTTAGCATTTCGTTAAATCTTCTTTCAAGGTTCTTAGTTTCTTTGCATTGGGTTAGAACATGTTCTTTTAGCTCACAGAAGTTTCTTATTATCCACCTTCTGAAGCCTGATTCTGACAGATCATCACGCTCATTATCCATCAGGTCTTGTTCCCTTGCTAATAAGGAGGTG